>PYHX02000467.1:92208585-92496647 GCA_004302925.2 Cochliomyia hominivorax | reverse complement strand
TGTTTGTGATGTGTGTGTGTTTGTGATTGTGTGTGTAAAAACAACCGTATTAAACACACAAATACAAAGGACAATGACTTTCGATTATTTTGTACTCAAAGGTGTCACTCATTTCATTGTTCAATTTTATTTGACGTTTTTTTTATAGAAATTTACTTCTTGTAGTTTGGATTTCTAATATAAAATTGTTTTAAACAAAAAGCAAAAAGAACAAGGAACTTGCAAACAAATAACTTTTGGTAATAAAAAGGCGAAATGAATATTTGAAACGCAAAACAAAAACAAGTCACCAAATATTTCAAATCGCTTATTTTTGGTAGTTCTTTATACCCTCCACACCACAAGTGGTGAAGAGGTAATATTACTTTGACATTCCGTGTGTAACGCTAAAAAGGATTCATTTGATGCACCATAATGTATATATATTCTTACCTTAAATCCAAATCTGAGTTGACTAATTTGGTCTGAATATTTCTTATAGTCTGAAAAGTCACCCATTTCAAATCAACAAAAATCGGTTAGTATATTAAGAGATATAAAATAATATCTGAGGCAAACTTAAATGTCAATCGAACAACTTTCATAAAATTGTTTAATTTAAATCGATAAATAGAATGAACATTTTACATAATATTAAGTACATATATACTTCATTATCATTCCAAAAATAATTAAAATCGGTTCAGTAGAAAAAAGTTATAGCGTTACAAATTTTATAATCTGTTCTTGTGTTATATTTAAGAAAAAAAATTTGTATATTATGTACGTCTGCAAGTGTATGTGTGGGTGTGCGTGTAAGAAACATAACGTATTTACTTCACATTCATTTTTGGTGTAGGGTATTGAAAAAACGACATGACTAAATTCTTACTTGTTTTGATAAAAGTTTTTCTCTCGATTTCCCTTCACTTTACCAAAACCAAATTGATTTAGGATTTGGACTGTACTTTTGGTTTCCTCCTTCTCCTTTTTACAGGAATTGACTTTTACCTTGTTTTCTTTATTCCTTAAGGATCACCTTTCCATTACACCGAAGGAAAAGGACATCTTGTTTGTTGCCCATGTTGATGTCGAAATATGTCTTGTAAAAATAACTGCGACATTTACAAATTTCGTAGGTGGGCGTTTGTCTTCATTCATGATTGGTTTTGTTTTCTTTTGTTTTGTTTAGTTTCTTTTTGTTTCTTTTGTAAATTATTAATGTTGTTGTTATTATTGTTGTTCCTGTTAAATTATGTTTATAATGCCAAACACATTTTCGATTTGGAAAAAGTTACTCCAGTTGATTTATTGAAAAATTATTCAAATTAATTTAGAAAAACTATAAATTTTATTATGAAAAAAAAATCTTATAATCATATTCGAGTTCGAGGGAAAATTGATTTATGTTGAGAACTTGTGGTTTTTCATAAAAAAATTAATATTGGAAAATTTGTTTGCATTTACATGTCAAGACGTGCAAAAAAATATTCCTTGTGATGGAAAGTTTTAAATTGAAACTTTTCTAAAGAAAAGAAAGGAAATTTTTTAAGCTTAAAAATGGAAAGAGAAAATTTTGATAATTTTTCTAAAAAAAATCAGAAAAAAATTAATTTTTAAAAAAATTTCTTAGAAATTTCCTTAAAAGAGAAATTTTTCCCATTCTGAAAAAGGCAAAATTTCACCAAATTTCCCATTGAAGAGAAAATTGCTATTAACTTTTAAAAACACAGAAAATTTGGACTGATTTTTGTAAAGAAGAGAAAATTTGCATTAAATTTCTAACGAAGAGAAAATTTGAACTAATTTTGTGGAAAGAGAAAATTTGCACTGATTTTCTACAGAAGAGAAAATTTGCACTAATTTTGTGTGGAAGAGAAAATGTCACTAATTTTCTACAGAAGAGTAAATTTTAACTAATTTTTGTGAAAAAGAGAAAATTGTTACTAATTTTCTACAGAAGAGAAAAGTTGCACTAATTTTGTGAGGAAGAGAAAATTGTCACTAATTTTTTACAGAAGAGAAAATTTGAACTAATTTTGTGAGAATAGAAAATTGTCACTAGTTTTTTTACAGAAGAGAAAATTTACACTAATTTTGTGTGGAAGAGAAAATTGTCACTAATTTTTTAGAAGAGAAAATTTACACTAATTTTGTGGGGAAAAGAAAATTTGCACTGATTTTCTACAGAATATAAAATTTACACTATTTTGTGAGGAATAGAAAATTGTCACTAATTTTTTACAGAAGAGAAAATTTACACTAATTTTGTGGGGAAAAGAAAATTTGCACTGATTTTCTACAGAAGAGAAAATTTGCACTAATTTTGTGAGGAATAGAAAATTGTCGCTAAATTTCTACAGAAGAGAAAATTTGCACTAATTTTGTGAGGAATAGAAAATTGTCGCTAAATTTCTACAGAAGAGAAAATTTACACTAATTTGTGGGGAAGAAAAATTTGCACTGATTTTCTAAAGAAGGGAAATTTGGAATTATTTTCTAAGAAGAGAAAATTTCTAAAAGTTTTCTAAGAAGAAAAAGTTTTTAAAATTTTTCTAAAGAAAAGAAAAGAAAATTTTAAAATTTCTTAAGAATAAAAAATATCTCGAAATCTTCTAAGAAAGAGAAAATTTCTAAAAAATTTCCAGGAAGAGGAAATTTTAAAAAATTTTCTCAAGAAAAAAATTTCTTTTTTTCAAAAAAAAAAAAAAAAATCTAAAGAGAAAATTTATATAAATTTTCTCGAGAAAAATAATTATAATAAATTTTTGAGAACAGACATTTCTGTAAAATTCTCTTTTTTTATTACATTTTTTTGGACATTCCTTTATGTTGTTGTCATTTTCATTCGAATTGTGTTTTCCGGAAAATTGCTTAACATCAACAACAAATGAGATTTCTTCTCATTTGTAAATTTTGTGTGTAATTTTAAGTGAATGCGTTCATTATCTTTTATGTGTTTTACAATTGTAGGTGTGCTTATTTATGAGTGTGTGTGTGTTGTGTGTGTGTAAGAGCAAATATTTGCATAATCAAGTGTGAGTGTTAAATGTGTTGAGATTTGAAACTTTTGAAAGCTTCTTAATTTGAGGCTCATGTTGCATTTGTGCATGTTTTGCATGAATAATATTGCCTTTCTCTTTATACCTAAATAATAACGAGGGATGTTAGTTAAATTCAAAATTTTCCACAATTTATAACTTTTACTTTAATTTTTCTTAGTCTTAGTTGAGTTTTCTTGCGTTAAGTTTTCTTAAAATAAAGTTTTAAATTAACAACAGAATGAAACCAAAAATCCCCAAAATTCTTTTGATCACACTTTTTGTATAGAATGTATCTGTGTATGTTTTTTATTACTAATCATATACACTCACGTATATTTGTGCAAGTTAAATAAACCAACACGTTCGCATATCTTTACATTCGATTGCTGAGCTGAATGTCTAGTTGTTGTTTACATGTTCCTGCAATTTCCGGCATTTTGAGTATCTGCCCATTTACATATATTTACTAATATGTATGTGTCTGTGTGTGTGTAAGTTGTTCATTTAACTTTCTAGTTTGTAAAAGATATACTGTTTTCAGCTTCCGTTAATATCCTTTTTTGAATGAAAATATCTTAACATTTTAGTGTTTCATACAAAACGGCAAAAATTAAGTTTTAGTTTTCATTCTCCTCTAAACGATTTCGCTTGTTAAATTTGAATTTTGTAAATAAAAAGTTTTGTATTTGCAACATTGTTTACTACTTTAAAATGCATTTTGTAAATATTTTGTGTTTCAGAAATGTATTTTTAGTACAACATACCTTATATTTGGAGTGGGAAGGGGAAATTAGGAGAATTTTGATATTGTAATACATTTCGGAGAATTGATTTAACAAACTTACTAAAGACGAGGAAAACTTTATTTCAAAACACTTATTTTCGGCTCATAAGTCATCTTCTTTGCAAAATTTACAGAAATTTTCTCTTCGTTAGAAAATTCTTAGAAATTTTCTCTTCTTTAGAATTTTTTAGAAATTTTCTTTTCTTGGAAAATTCTTTAAAATTATCTCTTCTTTAGAAAATTTCTTAAAATTTTCGAAACTTTTTGACCTGTAGGCTTTAAGTAAGTGCACTTTACCTGTTTGTTTTTATTTAAACTGGAACTTGATATCTTCATTTGCCTCCCAATGATTTCAAGGAATTTCTTTGTGGAAATTAAAGTCTTCTTTGAAATGTAAAATAAATTAACTGTTACTTTTTTAAATGAACTTATAATAGATTCTTAAAAGCTTTAACTAATCAAATCAAACCTTTAGGTAGAAAATAATAAGATGAATAGACACAAGAAAGTGTAAAAGGATATTTATGGTTGATATAGAATTTCTCTTTGAATTACAACCGATTGAGTTAAAGTCAAAGTCAGCCTTTTGAATATAAGATGGTTGTTTTATCTTAAAAGAGTCTTATTGTTGAACTCGTACTTTCTCCATCTGCCTTCTTTTATTTCCATTTTACAAATTCCTTAACACATTTAAGATATTTAACAAGAAGTTAGTTAAAAAAAGAGGTGAAATTGATGTTGAAATTGTTAACAAATGAATGAAAGGTTCAATACAAGACACGTGGTGGTTAATATTCATCCCGCATACTTGTGGAAGCTTTTGTAGGTGATAGAAAGAGAGAGTGTGTGTGTATCATATATAATATTAGACGTATTTGATGTGAATGTGTATGTGAAACAATGTTTGAAATTATGTGAATATGAATTCCTTTGGTTACTTTTAGTTAAACATTATTATTTACAAAATATTTTGCTAAGTTTTTGAAATTTGTTTTGTAATAAAGAGTCTTATGATGAAGGGCAAAATATTTGGCAAAACGCTTTCGTACGCAGATCTTTAGTATTCTAGAAATTGTAATACTTCAATTTTTCTAAAATTCAAATTTGCAAATGTTGTAGATTTTTATTTACACCAATGTAGGGTTAATTACAAGCGCTTACATATTTAATTGTTTATTCTACTTTTGTTCCATTTCATTATTCAAAAGAGATTTTTTTTAATTGAGTAAGGAACAAGTGGACGAAATTTATATGTTATATTATAACAATTTTTCATTCATAAATATTAGTACGAAAAATTCCCTAGTTTTTCTAAGTCCAACACTGATATATTTGTTTAGCTGTAAAAAGTACTTAAATCTCACCTATTACTTTTTATCATGTATGGATAAATTAAAAGAGGAAAAGAAGAGCATGAATATAGAAAAAAAAAAACTTTATTTTAAACTCAGCTTTACATTGAGTGAAACATAGTGAAAAGGAAGACGAAATTTTTCGTAAGCTATAATAAGTCATCTCAAGGAAAAATTCTTTCTTTTCCAATTTGGCAACGAAAGGTGAAACATTAGTGAATTTCTTATAAATTAAAAGAAAAAAGAAAAAACAAATTAAAAAAAAAGAAGAAAATCAGCACGTGGTTTTCACTTTAATTACATATTTTTTTAAAAGTGAATTAAATTTTTATAAATTTAACGTGGAAGTACTATTGTGTGATATAACTATTGGCTGTTATTTAAGAAGAAAACGCAATATTTCAAGAAATCCATATTTCGGTATATCTGTTAAGGTTCTTACTGAGAAAGGTATTTTCATATATATATTACGCATAAAATCTAATTTTAGAGTAACTATTTTCCATCAATTACCAGGAAGAATCAATCTGTACAAATTTCTACCAATTTCTTTTAATTATCTCCTGTGTGCAACTGGCCGTATGCGACCACGTGTATGCCACATGTTGGCATTACGTCAGTGGAAGTCATCACCAGGAAAGCCAAAGCCACATCATAGACATATAAAGGAATATCCAAATATTCAACCATCAGCGAATTAATATTTTACTTTCTTTATATATTACTAAATTTTTGCAATCCTACTTACTAATCATTCTGTTTCCTAATATTATGAAGTGATTATGCTACTTAATTCTAATTATATTTCAAATTAATAACCACAAAAACCATATTATCATATCTACCTAATAAATATGTAAAATATTTTAAAGTCTTAAAAGTAATTTAACCAATAACTAACACCTTATAAAAATAATCCAGTTATGTCGCGAAAATCTAATATTGTTTCGGATTTCAAATTATATACACTCATTGATTTATATATTTATATATTAAATTTTCAATTTTCTTATCGTAAAAATATTCATAACCTTTTTTTTCTTTAGAAAAATATCCAAAAATTAAATATTATAAAATTATTATATATTAATCTCCCTATTAACATAATAATGATATAATATATTAGTTTTATTCCCCTATCGTAAATTCATCATATTACACTAATCCTTATTTTTAATTTAATTAATATAACATGACCCAATAACGAATTAATTGCAAATTTCCCTAAATTTTTATTATTAACTGAATACCCTACATTAGCAAAAGCAATTTACAAAAAAAAAAATCATCATACAAATGTCATCGAGATGCAGAAGGCCTTCATGCAGCGTTGGACAATTGTTTTTGTAAGTCTCTTTTGATATTTTCATTCTTATTTTTTTTACTATAATTATAACAAAGAAATTATTACTTGAGAATTATTACCTGATATTTTTAATCTCTTATTTGTAAAAGAGAGTTTTAATATTGAAAAACAAAACAAGAAGAATAATAAGATGATAATTTCTTTGTTTCTAATTAACCCTAAATTGATCTAATGATCATAATTACTTTATTAAATTATATTAAAAATTTTTTTATTAAATTAGTTTTAAGACATTTATATAGTTTTTTTAATTAGATTAATATGAATTGAAATCTTTATAAAATTCTAAATTCACTTTATGAATTATTAGTCTTATATTGTGAAACTTTTTAAGGTCTTTGGCGAGGTAAAAGTGTGTTAGGGTTTCTTTTATAATTATTTTTAGGCCAACAAAAGAAACACGGATGGAGGGTATTGAGGCCCATAGCAATATCATCTAAGCTATGTTCACAGGTTCTTATTTTATAATAATTAAGGAAGTATTTGTTTATTTATTTAAAGGGCAATTCAAACGCATGTTAATTTTTATATTTGTAATATAATAAAAGGTATACAGGAACAAGATCCCTGCCACCACTGCCGAACTAGCTAGTTAGCAAGAACATGCGTGCCGTTCTAGTTATCCCTTAAACATGGACTTGTTAATTTCTTTCTTTTCATTATTTTTTTTATCGTTTCGATATACATATATTTCTTAAGAACGCTAGGAAAAGGAGCAAATTTTGAAAGGAATTATGAAACAAGATTCTTAAAAATGTTTCTCTGCTAAAGAGAACACAAACACCTAATTCTATATACATTTAATATAAAAACACATTAGCACATTACAAAATGTTAATTGAAATAAACTACAAATAAATTGCAAAAATGGCAGAATATTTTATTGGGTGTGGAAATAAGTTTTGCCAACTTTTTCTTCAAAAGAAAATATATCCTACAGGATGAACTGCCTATTTTTAGTAAATCAAAAATTTCGTAGGTTATGTCCATAAATTCGTTTAACAATCCTCCCTGAATCCATCCATTTTTTTTTTTTTTGAAATTGGAATTTCTTTCTATTTTCTTTGGATCAAATTAAAACCTTTTTTAGATTCAATAACATAAAATGGCAAATAAAATAATGAAACTTTTGTCACACTATCAGTGATGTCAATTTCACCAGTGAATCATCACGTTAACATAAAATAGTTTGTTTCCTAAAGCCTAATTTAGGCATATTTGAATAATAAAACTAATGGCCTACTTTAGGGCTTAATAAAGTTATTTGAAAAGAAAAAAAACTTATTAAACAATAAAAATGATAACATATCTTCCCAAAAACTAAAAAGAAGGAAAAAATTCATAAATAAAAGTAATAATTTCACATTCGCTTTAAAGGAAAGAATTTTCTTATTTGTTTATTGTGGTTTGAGCAAAAAAAGAAACAAAAAAACTAAAAAAGCGATAGACTCTTGTCGCCTTTATTAACATAAAATTTTATTAAAAAAATAATAATGAAATAAAATTTATGACTAAACGAAAATAAATTTCCCCAATTAACATTTTTACTTCAAAAACTTAATTTCATTTTCTTATTTTCTATTTTCCTGCTGTCATTTAAAAGAATTATTATTTTCAGCTTTTTTCTTCTGTTTATTTTCAGTTAAGTAAGTTAAATTGTGATTATTTCCATCATTATGATTTCACCGTTATTTTACCCTCCACCAACAAAAGTTGGGAAGAGGATATATTAACTTTGTCATTCCGTTTGTAATGCTAAGAAGGAATCATCTAAGACCCCATAATGTATATATATTCTTTCAACACATCAAAATATGAGTCGATTTAGATATGTCCGTCCGTCTGTCTGTTGCTGCACGCTTACATCCACAATAATTGACAGAGCTTAATTAAATTTAGCTTTAGTATTTATTACAGTCTTGAGAAGTTTTTTATTTAAAACCAGCTAAATCGGTTCAATATGTTAAGAGATATAGACCGATATCAGATATAACCTCAAAATTAAAACGAAGAATTTTCATAAAATGATCAATAATAAGTCGACAAATTAAAATAAAATTAATTAAAAAATGTAATAATAATATCAACAAATATGTACCTCATTTCCCCATCAAAATCATCCAAATCCGTTCGGTTGAAAAAGTTATAGCTAAAAATATAACTTTAATGTTAATGTAAGAAATACATTCATATAGAGTATGCGTTTGTGAGTTTGTATGTGCGTATAATGTACATGCACGAAACATAATTTATTTATTTCTTAGGAATTATTGGGGGAGGGTATTAAAGATTCGGCATAGCCGAATATAGCATTTTTACTTGTTTTTTCTTTCCATTTCTTTGTCACCTGTGGGACTCTACAAAATAGTAAAATCATTGTCTATGAAACCAATACAACTTCAAGCTATATGACACCGATAATAATATTATGAAAATGTATTTGTGTTAGTGTGTGTTTGTGCATATAAATGAAAATAACACGAAACTTCTTGTTGTCTTAAATACTCAACAATTTCAAGTGAATTTGTGTCATTTACATTAAAATCACTAGAGAAATTCTTTTTAATTCTTCGTTTCCGTTTCCTTTAGCATTTTTTTTCTATTTATTTGTATTTGTTGTTTGTCATTGGTAATATCATTTGTAATTCCCATAACAAAGCTCACTTCTTATTGCTGTCGTCATCGTCTTCTTTCTCCCCATTTTTCCTTTTTTTCACCGATTTCCTATGCGTTCTATTCAATCGTTTAGGCTTTAAATATTTCAGCAAAAATGATGGGAAATATAATGTTAATGTTCTTTTTCTTCAATTTAGAAAGTTAGAAATAATAATATTTAGCTTTTGCCAGACTTGTTGTCTCCCCATTTTGGCAAATGCTTTAAATGGTTAAAATGAAGTCCTTGTTAATGATAAACAAAACAGGAGAAAAAACTTGCAAAAACAAAAAAATAAATAAAATCACAAGAAAATTAAGAGAAAATGTTATAACAAGGGCGCGCACGTTTTGCTAACAGCTAAAATACACAGTAGTTCGAAAATGGCATTATGAAGACAAAAAATCTGGAACATTTTTATCGATATTTTTCTTCTGTAGAAATTTTCTCTTCTTTAGAAAATTTTTTAGAAATTTTCTCTGCTTTAGAAAATTATAAGAAATTTTCTCTGCTTTAGAAAATTATAAGAAATTTTCTCTTCTCTTGAAAGTTATAAGAAATTTTCTCTTCTTTTGAAAGTTATAAGAAATTTCTCTTCTTTTTAAAGTTATAAGAGGAAAAAATTCTATAAGTTTTCTAAGAAAGAGAAAATTTTTTTAAATTCTTTAGAAAAAAAATTTTAAAATTTTCCACTCCTTTAGAAAATTTCTTTGAAATTTGTTCTTCTCTAGGAAACTAATAGAAATTTTCTCTCCTTTTAAAAATTTTCTCTTTCTTAGAAAACTTATAGAATTTTTTTTCCTCTTTAGAATATTTATAGAAATTTTTCCTCCTTAGAAAATTTAAAAAATTTTCCTTTTTTAGAAAATTTTAAGAATTTTCTCTTTCTTGGAAAATTTCTTAGAAATTTTTCTCTTTCTTTATAAAATTTCTAGAATTTTTCTCTTCTTTAGAAAATTTCTAGAATTTTTCTCTTCTTTAGAAATTTAGAATTTTCCTTCTTAGAAAATTTTGAATTTTCTCTTCTTTAGAAATTTCTAGAATTTTTCTCTTCTTTAGAAAATTTCTAGAATTTTTCTCTTCTTTAGAAAATTTCTAGAATTTTTCTCTTCTTTAGAAAATTTCTAGAATTTTTCTCTTCTTTAGAAAATTTCTAGAATTTTTCTCTTCTTTAGAAAAATTTCTAGAATTTTTCTCTTCTTTAGAAAATTTCTACAATTTTTCTCTTCTATAGAAATTTCTAGAATTTTTCTCTTCTTTAGAAAATTTCTAGAATTTTTCTCTTCTTTAGAAAATTTCTAGAATTTTTCTCTTCTATAGAAAATTTCTAGAATTTTTCTCTTCTATAGAAAATTTCTACAATTTTTCTCTTCTTTAGAAAATTTCTAGAATTTTTCTCTTCTTTAGAAAATTTCTAGAATTTTTCTCTTCTTTAGAAAATTTCTAGAATTTTTCTCTTCTTTAGAAAATTTCTAGAATTTTTCTCTTCTTTAGAAAATTTCTAGAATTTTTCTCTTCTTTAGAAAATTTCTAGAATTTTTACTTCTTTAGAAAATTTCTAGAATTTTTCTCTTCTTTAGAAAATTTCTAGAATTTTCTCTTCTTTAGAAATTCTAGATTTTTCTTTCTTAGAAAATTTTAGAATTTCTCTTCTTTAGAAAATTTTTAGAATTTTTCTCTTCTTTAGAACATTTTTTAGAAAATTTCCCGTTCCTTCGTTTTTGAAATTTTCCCTTCTTTAGAAAATCTTTTCGAAATTTTCTCTTCTTAAGAAAATTATTTTCAAATTTTCTCTTCAAAAATTTTTTGTTTTTTATTTATTTTTTTTTTTTTCAATAAAGAAGAGATCTTTTGAAATTTTCTCTTGTTCAGAAATTGATTGTTAAAATTTTCTCTTCTTTATAATTTTTTTTCTTTTGAAAATTTGTTTGAAATTTTCTGTTTTTTAGAACAATTTTTTTGGAAATTCCTTTGAAAATTATTTAGGAATTTTCTCTTCGTTAAAAAAGTTATTTAGGAATTTTCTCTTCTTTAGAAAATTAATGGGGAATTTTTCTTCTTTAGAACTTTTCCAGTTTAGAATTTCTTTTTCTTTTAGAATATTTTTAGAATCTCACTCTTCTAAAGAAAAACAAATTTACTCATTAAAAATTTATATAATTTTTTGAGGGAAAAACGTTCCTTTACTGACACTGTTCAATGTCAAATAGGACTTTGACCAAATATAATCCAAAATACTTTGATGATAACATCATGACTCCCCCTTCCATAGGAAACTAAAATAACAGATAAAAAGTAAATTGTTAATATTAATAAATTCAAATGTCTGTTTTTATGTTTCTTAGATAAAATACTGGACAATAAGCGTTAAATCGAATTGAAGAGAAAAGTTTTAGTTGAGATAAGTAAGTGGATTAATTTATAATTTTTAGAAATAGAACGGAAACATTAGGATGGTATGAGGGGAATATTGAGGTATTAACAGTGTTTAGTTTTTAATAAGAATGTTTGTCTCATATTTATATTATTTACTTTATTTAGATTTATTGAAAAAAAGACTAAAATTACATTTAAGAGTATGGAGATCTGTGCGGAACATTCTATGTTTACACTAAACTCAACAACTATTATATAGTAATAATAATCATAATATGTTTATAAAAATCATCTTAATTATTACATTGACTTATGACTTGTCCCACTTTAGCTTAATAAAATATAATCGGTAGGACTAAAACTAAGTTGTTTAACTATTCTCGATTACTAGAACAAATATTATTTCTTTTTTCTTCTTCTTCTATTATTTCGTTTCTCGCTTAACGTGAATTCTTAACAAGAAACAACTTTTTTTCGAAAATAAATAGAAGAGAAAAACTAAATTGTTTTTCATTAATTTTCTCTGTTCAATTTATTTTGATTATAAATTATTTAAATATTTTGAATATTGAGTATTTAAATAAATCAATCGCTTGAGGGAGAAAGTATGAATCAAATGACATTTATAAATACGTTAAGAATAAAAAAGTGAATACATAATGTCAGGTAACAGCTGCAAATCTCTTCATGTGTATTAAGCGAAATGCAAACAAAAATTTAAGATAAATTTAAATTATTAATTTAATTTTATAAACTGTGAAAATATTAAGAGGGTTTCAAAAAAGCTACAATAAAAATGTCGATTATACTATCAATAGTGATGGTTTCAATGCAGCTGAGTCGTATTCTGAGTCCAATATCTGTGAGAACATTGGCCACAATATGAGCAGAGCCAACTAAAAGTTAAACTAATATGTAAACGTTTTATATGACAGATCACAATGAATGGGGCTGTCAGCAAAAATAATGAAAGCAGCGCCAAGATTGTCGGGTCTAGGCGTTAATCCATTGAAAAGATAACTTTTATATTACTCACAAGGAAGTCCAGGATACAATATTATGTGTTGAATGTGTTAATGAAACAGCTTTGAATCATCTTTGTACGTTGTAAGACCCAGTAAACTGTGTATTATGACCGCGAAATATGAATTGGAAAGGAAATCGCTTGAGATTCACTAGAGCTTTTTTTGAATATTATAAAAGTAACTGCAATTTTTCTCTCATTTAATCTGGATGAAATTCTTCTATTATATGGATGAAACTGAGATGCACAAATATATCAATGGAAAAATACTTTGCATTTACAATGATGAATTCAAAATGAAATTAAATCTGGTGGAGAGTTTTATATATAGACATCATTCCATCTGCCAGGAAATTGATAAATATTACAGTCTGAAATGTCAATTATTTAGAGGGCGATTTTAATTAAGTTAAAATATGACGGTTGTGTTTATATTGAATCAAATCTTGCTTGAGAATCCTACGAATCATAAATGAATCTGGCACTGACATGAATACGATGACATGGGACTAATGCGAACAAACATCAACGCTGGTAGTTTGGCTGGGTCATCTAGCTAATGAGAACATAGAATTTCTTTAGTAAAATTTTATGTAAATGTCCAAAATTGATTCAGAATAACACACTATCTCTGCACTAACAACTCAAAAACTGTACCAGCATCCGGACATTATAGTTTTAGATTGCAAGCTGCGGGTATGGTACTTTTCTGAACGAGAAGGATATACTACAACAATTCTTTTGATGTTACAGTGACAAAATTAATATACCCTCATTGTTGTTGTTACACCTGCAACAAAAACGTAAATTCTATTCTGGTTTAACTCCACTCCAAGAAATTCTGGCACTTCTAGAGAAGGAGTCCACTGATCTTCCTAATAGTGGTGGATTTGGCAGTTAAACAGGCAGTCTCCATGAATTTGTGTCATCCTGATCTAAACGATCTTGCACATTGTGCTATATTGAAGTAAGGATGATGCCTCCAATAACATTCAAGAAAGAACTGTTTACTGATCATTTATAAGCAGCTTATAAGGTTTCTTAAATAATGGAGTTTTTTTATATACTGATGATAATCATCAATAGCAGAGACCAAAAAAACAGGAAAAGAGTTTAAAATTGGGTTAAAATCTATTTCGACTTGAATAGCTCGGAAATTATGGGAGACAAATTATCAGTGTAAATTTTAAATTTATCAGATAAACAAGGATTTTATTTATACAAAATTACTTTGGTCTCAATTAATGAATGAATTTTTTGGTGAATTAAAAAAATCAACATACCCGAAATAGAGGGAACAGTTAGGACGGGCTTGACTCTTTTATATTCTATCAGAAACATCGCAACTAAAAATGTTTCTGATAAAGATAAAGAACTATTTTCAAAAAACTCTGTTTGGACACACCACTAGATGGTCAAATTTGGAGGTCGCCGACTACATTCCTAACTAGATAGCAGAATTTTTTACTTCTTCACATCGACTTGGGAATAACTCAGCTCTACCGATGTGAAATGTCATTAAGATATTTCTAACGGTTTTAAAGTTACAGAATTATTTAAAAAAAATCAAAAAGACACAAACTGCAAAGTCGTATAATACTAACGTACGTCATCACATGACCCATTAAAATCATTAGATATTCCGTGCAATGACTGTATAAAGCGAATTTGAAGTCGCATTTTCATTGAAAAACTTCAAAATTAAAAAATTATATTTTCTTCGTTTAAAAATGACTTAAATTATCACATATTTAATTTCACAACACACATACACAGTGTTTGTTTTAAATACTGGAATCATATAACTTTTTGGTATCTTGAAATGTTGAAATTACTTTTAATTAAACCGCTTAAACTAAATCAAACAAATAAACACAATTTCAGCTTTTTCCCTCTCCCGCTCTTTAATCTTTTAATGAAATAACTAACTCATATCTCTAAAATTACAATATTTACAAGATTTCATTTTACTTCTATATAAGCAGCAAATGTGTTTGCGTTTGTATGTATGTATGTATGTATGTATGTATGTATGTATGTATGTATGTATGTATGTATGTATGTGATGAGATAAATTCAATATATCTTCCGCTCTATAAATGATTCTTTAGCATTATTTCCGCAACAAGTACCACTACTTGTATAAAGTTTAAATTACATGCATACAAACAAATTTGATTCTTATTTATAATCATATATAAATATGTGTGTGAGTTTTTATATGTGTGTACTCATGTCTATACAAATAAAGTTAATATATCTGGCTTCGTAAATGTGTTACTTGGTTGGCTATTTGGCTGTTAGTAATGATGCCTTAATTGATTTAGTTGAAGCTATTTAATTTGCTCATAATTCATGCCTCAACTATTCTCATCGCATTATAAACTACTGTGTGTGTGTGTGTGTGAGGTTGTGTATATGAGAATTTACTATGACAGACAACAGAAGATAAAAGAAGCAGGAATAGAAAAAAAGAATATCGTGTGAGGTCAGGACGAATTTTAAAATCCCCTAAATTATTTTTAAAATAAATCCGTTTAAAGAGGGGTGTAACTAAAATACTCGAAGTTAGATTTGATTCTCTCCTCAATTTTAAGTTTTTTTTTTAATTATTAACGTTATATTCCCCAGATTTGCCCCTTTTAAAGTATAAAATATTAATAATTGTTAATTGTCACAAAGCGATTTTCTTTGGAAAAAATTTCTGGAACTTAAAGAAATCTCACGGAGATTTTCTTCAGGAGTTTTCCTATCGATTTGGAGTAGCAATAGAGCTTGGTGCATAATCCCATAAACGCACATAACTCTTTTTTAAAGAATAATGATTAAAGTAAACTTGAACTTTACAAAGTTGAAACAAAAATAGAGGAAAAAATTTAAATGCGTTTATAGGAATTTTCATCACTATATATATCTTAAATTTCGTTTGTCTTAATTCAAAAATTCATTTTTGAAAAATTTTTAAAAATCGCTGACCACGACCTCATTGGCATTTCTTGTCAACTCCAAAACACCTCAGCTTCAACATGGTAAATTTCAATTAAACATTTCTAACGATTCATGGTAGCAGAGAAGCGAAGCGTTATAACTTTGAATCCCTTTGGTGTTCTATGGGTGGTTTTATAGGATTTATCTCGTACATTAAATACTTTTAATTGCAAGTCAAATTTTTGTTTCTCATTTAATTTCCAAAATTTCAGATACTGTGGATCACAGTGTTCTACCAAACATTAATATAGTGAAATCATTTTACAAATTGTGTTGGTCTACCGTTACATAACTACTCTAGAATCTTAAATTGATTTTGGTGTTACAAATGGAGTGATAAACTTAATAAAACTCTATTGAAAAAAATCTATAAAATATTAGAGCAAATTAAAAAGGAGGAGAGACACTTGTTATTCTAGAATGCAGTTTATAACACAATATTTATATTTATCCCAACTGGTAACGGGTGCTTAAATAAATTAAAGTTATGTTCCTTAATTTTAGTATTTTGATTAATTTCAATATATTTCCTTTCCATAATTTATTTTAAATTAATTTTCTATAATTAAATTAATTTGTTTTTCTTCTTCCAAGTTGTTTCTCATCACCCTGTATTGTTTTAATTATATAAACAAAAAAAAACATGTTTCATCATACCAATTATACGACTTTCTTTTTTCTATCGTCTTTATCATCACAGCAGGATTTTTGTTTCACTTTAACGTTAGTAAAACTAATAATAATGAGTTAATAGAGTAGAGACCGAAAAAAATGAAGTTTACTCGGAAGCAAATAATTTTCAGAGCAGACATTTTGTGAGAATACAGAAAAAAAGAGTAGGAAAATAAGGAAAAAAGGTATTAAATGGCAGAAAAGAGGATAATTTAAATGCTGCCAGCGGGAAGAAGTCCCACAAACACACACATCCTAATACCTGTAAGTATATGTATAATAAGTTATAATAACATCATATTACCTAAACATTTACTCACACATACACACACACTGTTTCAAAATAAGGGAACCATCATACTAATAACCAACCAACAAGTATCCATGTTAATTATTTAACTCAGTGGGAAATCTGTTTAATGTATTTTTGTTGTTGCTGTTGTCATTTTGTATAGCAAAACATTTTGCTTGTAAATATAAGCGTAACATAAAGGAAGAAGAAGTGAAGAGAAACCCAAGGATACCTTCGCATACAGACAGACATAAACTTTTTAGCTGGTGGCATTAATAAGTATCAACTGGTTGATGTTTTTCTTTGCAAAAAGTTAAAAAGTTATTGGCAACAAATTTATGTTGGAAAAGAAGAAAAAATAATAAAAATCATACGAGTAGAAATTATGATATTCAGTTGGTTTATAAATTTGATTCTTATTTGGTATATAAGACGAAGTTTAAGGGCAGTTTATTCATTTATAGTAAAATAAATATTGAAATATCTGCAATATCAGAAACATGCATGAATTAACAAATACTACAATACGTAAGAGTGTAATAGTGGGATAAGACCAATATTTTGGTAGGATATTTTTTAGATACATAAAATCTACTTATGTTTTATTTAATTAAAATATATTCATACATGAGGTTGAAATCCCATTCCAGTAGGACATTTTTATGGAAGCTACTTTTTTACTACAAATTTAAATAATTTGCTTTGTTTCTGAGTAAAAATTATTATATATACAAAATTTCATCAAGATATCTCAAAAATTGTGATCTGTAGAGTGTGCACAATGTTTAAATGGCCAACCAGCCAGTCGTACAGATAAAGAGTCGGTCGTACATTGTTTTACTGGCTAAGAAAGTGATTCTGACTCGAACGTATTTAATATCTATGAAAACGTTACGACGATTCACAATTTTTTTTAAAGAAAATGGCAGTAATGACACAAATTAACGAAGAAATCAATGAAATTGAAACTTAACGATATAAATTTGAAATTTCAATACAATGAAATTCTCCATAAATCAGAGATTCAAAAAATGCTCATTATTACATACTGTTAACGAAATGAAAATACAGTCATTAGCAAAATAGTGTGCTGTGAACTAAAAATACGGTTGTTTGCAAAAAAGTGTGCTATGATTTAAAAATGTGGTTGTTAGAAAAAATGTGCTGTGAAATGTATTTACGGTTGTTAGCAAAAAAGTTTGATGTGAAATGAAAATACGGTTGTTTGCCAAAAGTGCGCTGTGAACTAAAAATACGGTTGTTAGCAAAAAGTGTGCTGTTAAATAAACCATGTTTAAACATTTCACTTTACACAATACTATTCCGGTTTTTATCTTAGTTATATAACTACATGTAAAGGATAATTCAAAAGTGATTATATCTTTAAGATTTAAGAATTATGGATAAGTTTGGGGCAGGTCATTGTTCCAACTGAATAACTGATGAAACATTTAAAAAAAATGCAAAATTTTAACTCTTCATATATTTATATTCTTATTGCATCAATATTTTTTGGAATATTTTGGGGAACTTGGTATATGTATTCAAGGAAAATTAAAATTAATCAAGTCTAAAAATAAGTTCAGAAAAAATTCGACTTGTATATCTCTGAAACTATAACCTACATCTCATATAGGGTCCTTAGGAAAAAAGGTTTGCTTAAATTACGGTTATTTGCCAAAAAAAATATTCTGTGACCTTGAAATATGGTTGTTAACAAAAGAGTGTGCTGTGAATTAAAAATACGGTTGTTAGCAAAAAAGTGTGCTGTGAAATAAAAATAACGGTTGTAACCAAAAAATGTGTGCTGTGAATAAAATGTATGTTTTTAAGAAAAAAGTGAGCTGTGAAATAAAAAATATGGTTGTTAGCAAAAAAGTGTGCTGTGAAACAAAAATACGGTTGTTTGCCAAAAAGTGTGCCGTTTGCATAAAAATATGCTGTGAACTAAAATGTGGTTGTTAGCAAAAAAGTGCGCTGTGATTTAAAAATACAAATATGTCTGATTTTTCGTAAATGATTGTTATATGTCGGCTATAGGTAATGGACCGATTTTTGAAAAATTAGTTACATTATTTTTAGATAATATATTTTTCAAATGAATGGAATAATCATGACACTTACATTTTTAAGATTTGTGCAATTTAATGAAATGGGATCCATGGAATGAACTTGAAATTTAGCTCACAAATTTAGACTAGTAAAAAATTATATACAAAGAGACTGTCGAAATATCACCTATTTGTTGCAGGTCCAAAACTAATACAAAATTTTCTAGAGATATTTCTGAAATTGTATCCTTTCAGTGTTTTCAACTTTACAGACAGGTTAACAGCCAAGAGGTAAACTGACATTGTTATAACAGGGCTAATTCTGAGCCGATGGGTATACTTTTTTGTGGGTTACAAATGATGGTGTGGGGCACCATCATCTTCATATATGTGAGGTTAACTTAATATTGGGAATTATATTTATTTATTTATTTTTGTTTCCCCCCAAAAAACTATTAATAGAAATGTGACTTCGTATTGAAGGTATTTTTTCAGTTACTACGCATCCGTATTTTAAGTAACTTATTTCAGTTACGAGTGGGTTTTTTGTGTTCATATTAATTACATAAATACATTTTATTTTTTATATTTTAACATACAAAAATATATGTAACAGATTTATTTATATACTTAGAGGGAGTTCCATTTCTATAACGACAAAAATGTAATATGGATACGACTTTTTCGCAACCAACTAATGCCTTTATCAACAGTGCACCGTGTTTCCAGATTGATTTTTGATAATTAATTTAATAATTGTAATTCTATTAGAGGTATCTTAATTAAAACGCACTTGGTGAGAGCTGAAGTTAGTGGCGTAGTCGGTGTAAATCTAAATTTGACCACGTTCTGTGTCTTAATATTTTAAAATTCGCTAAAAAAATTAGGAATTGAGGCAAAAGAAAGTTGGACGATTTTTCAAAGTTGGTCAACTCTGTTAATTGGAAAACAAAACATTCAAAACATTTCACCTGAAATTCATTTAAATTCGAATTTAACAAACAAAAATGCAAACCAAAATTCTAACAGTGCAGTTAACAGAGCACTGTTAACAACCTTAAATCACTGATTTTAAAATTTCTTCAGAAGAATTGTTGTCAATTTAGAAAATACAAAGATTCATAATAAGGCCCAATAGGTCATATATCTGAAATAATTTTCGACTTTTGAAAATTTAACTTTAGAAAGAAATTTTTTTTGAAAATAATGTGAAATTTATGGTTTAGATTAGTGTCCATTATGGATAAATATGGAATTTCATATGTATACCACTATGTGGACATGGTAGCCCAATAGGTTCATAATAAGTTCCAGTAGGTAAAATATATGAAAAAATTGGAATTTTACAAATTTGATAATGAAAAAACTTTAAATTTTTGAAAAAGTTTGGTGTCCTTTATGGACAAATATATCGAACCCTCTGATTAAAACCTCTGATTTTGGATTGTCACAGAAAATGTCCCTGATAAGACGGGAGCCCTTTATCATTCAAATAGACTCTTTTCTAATCATGTCAAATTCCCTTAACATCTCTAAATGTTTCAAATTTAAACATTATTTCCAAAAAGATAATCATTCTGCTCCACTGTGCTGTATGGTAAATACTTATTTGTAAGAACAAAATAAGTCCTTGATATTTCAAAGCATTTTCTCCTAAATTATGATTTTATTTACCAAAAATACGACTAATAAATTTGATAACTTACTGACCAAAATTTATGTCTTAAATAACATTAAATTATTGCACGCACACACATAAACAAAAGTGACTTTAGCTGAAAAAAAAAAACAAACAGTAAAAACTTTATAGGATTTTTTTAATATGTAATTGATATTTTTATATATCAAACATTTCCGGTTTATTTCAAGATTTATATATAATATTTTTTATAATATTTTTTTAAAACTTTATTTTCTTCTTCTACTTTAAAGAAAAATGAATTCCTTTTTTATGGTCATTTAATATTTCATTTTCCCTTTTTTTGAAACTCAAACATTTTCATCTTTTCAATTTTATTTCTCACTTAATTTACAGTTAATTTTGCTGTTACTTACAGACAGTTGAAGTCAACATGGAAATGAAAATATTTCATTTTATTTAATAAAGTTCAACTCACCATTTCCTGAAAAGATAAAAGAAAAAGGAACATAAAATATGTGTGATAAAATTATTATGTAATAAAAAGCCCTGAGGTTAAACCAGAGACATTTTATAATAAAAATTAAATATTTTAATTTTCAAACACCTTAGAATGCTATGCCGAATCTCCCACCACAAATGCATGTGTAATAAAAACGTTATATTTCGTACATACACACTCACACATACACTTACAAAATGTATTTAATATAAAAAAGTTTTTCTTAAATATAACACAAGAACCCCAAATGAGTCATAAAATTAATTCAATTTTTAGCTATAACTTTTTTTCTACTGAACCGATTTTGATACCGATTTAGAACGGTGCTTAATGTTATGGCAAAATTTCATTCTTATTTGTCGATTTACAGTTGATAAACTGAACCGATTTTGCTATTTTTTAATAAGAAACTGCTCAGAACTATAGCAACTAATCAGGCCAAATTTCATTGAGCTCTGTCAATTATTGTGGATGTAAGTCAACAACAGGTAGACGGACATAGCAAAATCGACTCAAATTTTGATTTATATATTTAAATGTTATTTACAGTGATCAAATATTATTTTGATAAGTTTATATTTAGAAAAAATATTTTGAAATAAAATATTTACATCAAAGGTTTTTTGGTACGTATGATTAATGAAATATTATTCATACGCGGTTATATTTTTAAATAAATTTTTTGTTAAAAAATCTTTATTTATGAAATTTCAATGTAATTAAAAATGTATATTTTTTCTTAATTTGAATAATCTTGTTAATTCTCTTGTTAAAAGGATTTTTCTTTGAAGAAATCTTTTGTAAATTATTTTTTAAAGAAAATTATAAAAAATCTCTTTCCAGAAAATTAAATTTTAATTAATGTCTTGTTATCAGAAAATTAAAAGAAAAAAACTTGAAAAATATTTTCAACAAATTTGATAAGATGGTTTTCGGAGAATGTTCTTTTTTTCATTAAAAGAATATTTTTCTCTATTAAGAAAATTTTGGAGATTCTTTCTTTATAAGAAATTATTATCTGTGTAAACATATTTCATGAGGTTTTCTGCACATTTATGATTTTTTAAAGTAAATGATTAATTATTTGAGAAAATAAAAATTTTAATCAATTTTAATAAATTTATTCCAACAAAAAATTATAATAAATTTTCTCCCAAAAATATAACTCTGAGAAAATTCCTTTTTTTTTCTAAAAAATAACATTTTAAAAATTTTCTCAAAAAGATAATTAAAAGAAAATTCCTTAGAAGGATAATTACGAGAAATTTTCTCTTAAAAAAAAATCTTGAGAATTTTTCTCTTAAAATATACAGATCAGAAGTTTCATTTAAAAAAGGAAATTTATAAGAATTTTTTCCTTAACAAATTTTCTTGAGAAATTTTCTATTAAAAAGAAAATTTAGAAGAAATTTCCTTTAACTTTGAGAAATCTCATTTCAAGAAAAAAATTTTTTGGTATCTGTAAAATAGAAAATTTTAAGAAGTTTACTCTTTAACAGCAAATTTTGACAAATTTTCTCTTAAACAGCAAATTTTGACAAATTTTCTCTTAAGCAGCAAATTTTGACAAACTTTCTCTTAAACAGCAAATTTTGACAAATTTCTCTTAAACAGGCAAATTTTGACAAATTTTCTCTTTAAACAGCAAATTTTTACAAATTTTCTCTTAAACAGCTAATTTTGACAATTTTCTCTTAAACAGCAAATTTTGATAAATTTTCTCTTAAACAAAAAATTTTAAGAACTTTTCTCTTAAAAAGATTTTAAGAAATTTTCTCTTAAAAGGGAAGATTTTGAGGAATTTTCTCTCAAACAGAAATTTCTGAAAAATTTCTCTTAAAAAATATAATTGAGGAATTTTCTTAAAAGGGAAATTCCGGAATTGCTCTCTGAAAAAATATGAGAAGATTTCTTTTCAAACAAAAGTATAAAAAATATTCTCTTATATAGAAAATCTTGGGAATTTTTTAATATTTTTTTTTAAAGAAGTTTCTCTTCAGTACAAGGTTTTGAGAAAGAAGAAAAGAAAACTTTGAGACATCTTCTATTGAACAGAAAATTTTCGATTAAAAAAATATTAAGAGAAAATTTGATTTGAAAAGAAAAAGAAAAAAGAAACATATTTTCATAAGTTTACAAAATTTTCTTTTAAATAGAAATTTTGAAAAAGTGTTCTCTATTAAAAATTGATTTTTGAGAAATGTTCTCTTAAATAATTTTTCCTAAGAAGAAAATTTTGCAATATTTTCTCATAAAAAGCAAAATGAGTAGTTCGACTACATTTTTTCTATCCGTGTATTTAGTTTAAAGGTAAACTATTTAAAGGGAATCTTAATGAACAGAATGATAGAACTTGTCATATGTATCGAAATTTCGAGTTCTTTAAAAATTGTTATTTAAATCTTAATACCGATAATGTTGTTTTTTATATCATAAAATCTCTGCTTAAATAAATTCAAGGAATATTTTTAAGTTAAAATTTAAGTTATTTTAAATTTAATATCTAAAAATCACTTTGATACCTGACAGACACTTTTTTGAACGTAAGATTTAATTTATAATGGATTTTATTTATTTATTTATTATTATTTTTCACTTTATAAATAGAATTCAAATACTGAAATACCTCTTAAATAAATAAACAACGTTGATATATCCGGAAGAAATTTTATTTACATTCACACATGCGTCTACAAATAACATATAAAAAGAGAAATATACACTCTCACATATGTGTTACTTAAAGTAAAACCGTTCTTCATTGAAAAGACAAAAAAATAAAAATAAAAAATACTGACAAGTGAAATTCACGTCTATAAAGAAGGGACAATAAAAGTAAGTGAACTTAAGTAAATGAAATTTATAGAAAATCTTACCCTCCAGATATAAAAAATGAAATAAATCAAATGTAGAACTTTAATATATAAAGTGCATACAGTCACACAAATACTTATACAAATAAAGACTTTTACAAAAAATATTACACATACACAAACAAATAAATATATAACACAACACAATAACATAGATTTCAAATAGAGAAAAGAAACACACACACATATACATGTAGAATTGTATGTATTTACAGGATGACACAAAAGCATACAAATTTCAGAATAGATGATTTTTTGTTAGTAAAAGTAAACTTTATTGAACCAAAATACAAATATTTATAGATTTTTCATCATCATTTTTTAACAAATTTTTTATATTTTTCTACTTTTTATACCCTCCACCACCAAAAGTGGTGAAGAGGGTTTATTAATTTTGTCATTGCGTGCGTAACAGTAAGAATGTATCATCTCAGATCCCATAATGAATATAAATTCTTGCATCAAATCAAAATATAAGTCGAAAATCGGTTTATTATGTTAAAAGCTATAGCCCGATATCTGAGGCAACCTCTAAGTTTAAGTGAAGAACTTTCGTAAAACTGTAAGTTATAAATCAACAAATTAGTAATAAATGGACATAACAAAATCGACTCAGATTTTGATTGAATGCAAGAATATATGTAAACATTATGGGATCAAACGGAATAACAAAGTTAATGTACCCCCTTCACCACTTTTGGTGGTGGAGCGCATAAAAAGCAGCATATAAGTGACGCCAACACGTTCTTAATGTGTTAAAGAAAATTTTATTTAATATTTTAAATAAAAAAGGGAGATTATTTCAATGTTTAAACAAAACTCAATGATAAATAAAAATCAAACATACAAGAAAATAAAAATAATAACAAAAAACACATAAATAAATAAAAATTATTTACCGCCAAAAGGGAAGTGGGAAATGATATTTGAAGCGTGTCAAAAGAGAAAAAATATTTTCATTCATAAAATTACTTGAAGGCGTCTTAAAGTCTAAATAATCATTTTTGATTTCGTCATGGTGTTACAAGAGCTAAATTCAGATTATTTAAAAAAAATATTATTTATTGTGATAAAATGTTATAATTTTAATAAATTTTTATTTAGAATAAAAACAAAATATTTTCAAAGTTAAAGTCATGAAAAGTTATTAAATCATCAGTAAATACAGGGATGAATGCTTATTAATCATACGCAAGGGAGGCTTTAAGAGATATAGTTAAAATTATTATTTTTTATTAAAATTTTTAAGAATATTTATAAAGATTTAAAAAAATTAACATATTTTCTTTACCCGAAATTTTTATTAAAATTTGTACATGAGTTTTTTAATAAGTGAGAAATTTTCGATTAAAAAAAATTTTGTTTTAGTTTCATTTAAAAAGATTATATTAAGATATTTTCTCTAGAATAAAATGTTTGATAGAGAAAGAATTTTTTTTAATTTTTTCTTATAAAAAAAATATTTTGAAAAATTTCTCTTAAAAAAAATTTGTTTAACTCTCTTTAAAAATAAAATTTGAGATATTTCTCTTACTAATATTTCTAGAATTCTTTAGAAGGGAAATTTTGAGAAATTTTCTCTTAAAAGGAAAAATTTTCGAAGTTTTTTTAAAATTAAACTAAGAAATTTTCTCTTAAAATGAAAATTTTAAGAAATTTTCTCTTAAATGAGTGTTTTGAGAAATTTTATTTTAAATTTAGAGATTTCCTCTTAAAACAAATTTTTTCTTGAAAATAATTTTTGTTTAATTTATAGGAATAATAATAAAATATGAGAAATTTTCTCTTAAGAACATTTTTAAAATTTATTTCTATAAAGAAAATTCTTAAATATAATATTTTGAGAAATTTTTAGAAGAAAAGTTTACAGAATTTTTCTTTTAATCTCGAGAAATTTTCTTTTAAAATGAAAATTTTGAGAAATTTTCTCTTAAAATGAAAATTTTGAGAAATTTTCTCTTAAAATGAAAATTTTGAGAAATTTTCTCTTAAAATGAAAATTTTGAGAAATTTTCTCTTAAAATGAAAATTTTGAGAAATTTTCTCTTAAAATGAAAATTTTGAGAAATTTTCTCTTAAAATGAAAATTTTGAGAAATTTTCTCTTAAAATGAAAATTTTGAGAAATTTTCTCTTAAAATGAAAATTTTGAGAGATTTTCTCTTAAAATGAAAATTTTGAGAAATTATGTTTTAAAATGAAAATTTTGAGAAATTTTATCTTAAAATGAAAATTTAGAGAAATTTTCTCTTAAAATTAAAATTTTGAGAAATTTTCTCTTAAAAGGAAAATATTGCGCAATTTTCTAATACAATGAAAATATTGAGAAATTTTCTAATAAAATGAAAATATTGAGAAATTTTCTAAGAAAATGAAAATATTGAGAAATTTTCTAATAAAATCAAAACTTTGAGAAATTTTCTCTTAAAATAAAAATTTGAGAAATTTTCTCTTAAAATGAAAATTTTGAGAATTTTCTCTTAAAATAAAAATTTGAGAAATTTTCTCTTAAAATGAAAATTTTGGGAAAATTTCTCTTAAAATGAAAATTTTAGAGAAAATTTCTCTTAAAATGAAAATTTTAGAGAAAATTTATCTTAAAATGAAATATTGAGAAATTTTCTAATCAAAGGAAAATTTTGAGAAATTTTCTCTTAAAATGAAAATTTTGAGAAATTTTCTCTTAAAATGAAAATTTTGAGAAATTTTCTCTTAAAATGAAAATTTTGAGAAATTTTCTCCTAAAATGAAAATTTTTAGAAATTTTCTCTTAAAATGAAAATTTTTAGAAATTTTCTCTTAAAATGAAAATTTTTAGAAATTTTCTCTTAAAATGACAATTTTTAGAAATTTCTCTTAAAATGAAAATTTTAGAGAAAATTTATATTAAAATGAAATATTGAGAAATTTTCTCTGGAAATGAAAATTTTGGGAAAAATTCTCTTAAAATGAAAATTTTAGAGAAAATTTCTCTTAAAATGAAAATTTTAGAGAAAATTTCTCTTAAAATGAAAATTTTAGAGAAAATTTATCTTAAAATGAAATATTGAGAAATTTTCTAATCAAAGGAAAATTTTGTGAAATTTTCTCTTAAAATAAAAATTTTGAGAATTTTTTTCTCAGAATGAAAAATTTTAGAAATTTTATCTTTAAAGGAAAATCTTTAGAATTTTTATCATCAGAAAAAAATTTTTGGAAATTTTTTTCTTAAAAAGAAAATTTTAGGGGATTTTCTTTTAAAGAAAAATTTTTATTAATTTTCTCTTTATATGAAAATCAGAAAATATTCTGATTAAAACGGAATTTTGAGAAGTTTTACCTTGAAAAGAATAATTTGTAGAATTTTCTCTATTAAAAATGTTCTATTTAAATGAAATTTTCATAATTTTTTTCTTTTGTGGTAATTTTTATAAATTTCCTTTTATAGAATATTTTTATAAAAGTGATCTTTTGTAGGAAATTTTCATAAAATTTCTTTTTATAGGATTTTTTATTTTCCTTTTGCAGGATTTTTTCAATTTCTTTTTTTATGGGAAACTTTCATTTAATTTCCTTTTTATAGGAAACTTTCATTGAATTTCCTTTTTAATAGATTTTTTCCAATTATAGGATTTTTTTATAATTTCATTATTTTAATTAATAAAGTTAAAACGAAATAATTAAAGTTCTTTTCCTTTTTTAACCTTTAACTCTAATTAACCTTAATAAATTATTATTAGAAAAAGTATTTAAAAAAAAATCATAATTTTAATTAAAAACTAATGACTCAAATTTCCTCATATGTTTCCATAATTCCCTTGAATTCTAAAAACAACCTTTAAAACTAGAAAAAGAGTTTTATTATTTAAATTGAATAAATATACAAGAAATCACATTTAACGTTTATTAGAAAATTGAGAAGGAAGAAGAAACACCATTCAATATTTGACCTTCGCGTGTAAGGTCAACAGGTTATTTTCCTCTTCAAATTGGTAACAAAAAAATGTTATAGAAGAAAAGTAAAAAATCATGTGTTTTTCATTTGCTTCCTCTTGAAATATTGATTTCAAGTATTCTTTTATTATAGTGACGTGTTGAAAACATATTTTAAAAACAACTTTATTTCTTTCTTGTAGTTGTTGTCGCTGTTGGTGTTGGTGTTTTTAATTTGAATTTTGACCTTAACCGTGATTAGTGGTTTTCTTTTATGTAAAATTTATAATTAAAAAACAAAAAACACATTTCTGAGAACTCATATTTATTATTAAATAATTAAAAGTTGAAAGTAACTAAATTTAAATTTAATATGACATTTTTATTTTCATGGGTGTTAAAGAAGAAATTTATGTTTAAAATTCTTTTGGTTTTTATGATTCAGCAATAAAATTCAAATTATCACTTTAACATTAAATCAAAATATAGAAAATCCTTGTAAATATTAAATCCCATTTTACCTTAATGTCACAAAATGTTTTTAATGGATTTTGTTATGATGTATTGAGGTGGAAGGAGAAGGGTTAAGGGAAAAGGGTTAAGCAAAACAAATTCTTAGGAATATTTTAAATGGCTTATAGAGCAAACAATCTCATTAATCAGGAAATCTTTAAGTTTAAATTTAATTGAAAGTGACACATTCGAAAAAAAAACAAAAAGCCAGAAAACCAAATATACTTTTGTATACCCTACACCATTAGGGTTTATAAGAAGGTCATTAATCCCAAGAGATTATTTTGTAATATTGGAAGCTCCTTTACATCATATAAGTTATAAATATATATCAACTACATTAAAGATCATCTCATAACGTGAAGGTAAATTTTTCCGTCCATCCGTCCGTCATTAAGCTGAATAGAATTTTTTTTGAAAAAAATATACCTGTAACTTCTGATCGGGTGGTCAGTTTGACAATTTTTTATTATTTATTACAGAGGAATAAATTATTCATAATATGCATGAATTATGAATTATTCATTATTCATAATATATATGAATTTTTTCTTTTCAAATCTCTTACTTCCGAATGGTAAATGTGGCACCTGCCACAGATGTGTTGTTTATTAAAAAACGCCAGTATCCCCCACCTTGAATCGCAATTCGCATATATATGTATTTATAGACTATAACCAATAAATAAAATTAAACTACATTAAACGCCTATTCAAATTGTCGACCTAGGCTTCTCCGTCCATCCGTCCGCCTTTAATTTTCATGCAACTTTAAAGCCGAATGAAGTTATTTTGAATATATAATTTTTTCTTTGGATCGAAGCTAAGTTTTGAATAATTATAACAGTTATGTGAGTTATTATTTATCTAAACCAGGGACCTTAAACTTGTACAAAACCTTTATAGATGAAACAAAGTAAAATTTAACAGAAGAATAATTTTTGGAAAATACCCAAATGATGCCCATTAAAGACGCTTAAAATAATAAGTAGACTTCCTCTTTTGAGTCATAGTTCCAGCATATTTGAATTATATACTAAATAAAGTATGGACAGGATTGCACATTTTTTTAAATCCTGTTTGATTTGTAGAATTGCTTATGTCCGTCCATCCCTCCGTTTGTTAATTTCATTCTACTAAAAAATATAATGAAACTAATATTGATTATATACTGGTGCTTATTCCTATAAACGCACAGAACTTTTTTTAAGAATTAAAAAATAATAAGCGTGTCAATAACATGAGTTTGAGTAAGGACCGTTTAAATATTTTTTTGGATATATTACTCCTCTGTTCATTATTTTTGTGCAAATTTGAGACGATTTTCTTTATGCTGTTTTTTGATCATTAATTTAAACTCTGGTTTCTTCCATTTTATGCTTTCACTTCTTCAAAAAATGTGAGCAACCTGTTTGGAATTCACAGGAAGTTTAGTTTGTGTAGAATAGAGAGGTGAGTGATTCTTTGTCTAAAATGGGGACCCCAAAACTTACCTATTTTCTTTAGAAAAAAAAACGTAATAAACATTAAGAAGGTAAGTTAAAAAAAAAGCAGCCAACTCTTTTTAATGATTGATCCACCTATTTTTGGGACCAACTTGGCATTATGTGTCTACAGAAAAAATCATTAGATCAAAAGCAAACAACAATAACACTTTGGTACTGAAAGTTATCAATATACCCAATTGACATTTGTGAGATTGACAATTATTTGGCACAAACATGAGTCGAGGTTGAGGTCTCATAAATAATAAATTAATATGAGTTGATTCAATATGAAAAATAATTTCCATGGAAAAGGTCCCATTCTTCAACCCAATTTAAAATATTCTGTTTTAAAATGAACCTTAAAGAGAAAGGCATTACTGTAGATGGGCGATAACTTTCCAAATAGATTAGGACCGGTCCTGCAACATACATATATCCGAGCGTTTCCATTATCGATGAACTTTTCTTCGTATTTGACTTTGATCATCCCCTTTAATGAAACATTTGTAGTCGTGCAAGTTCCCTTTAACAGTCTGATACGATTTTAATATCTTATAACTTCTGCTACCATAAAGTCCAGAGCATTATCTTAGCTTCTTGGATTTTCGACTGGGGTTGATTTGGTTTTCTTTTGAGGTTCTCGCAGTGTATTAATTTTTATCACCAGTAGTTTTATCGTGAAAAAAATTGTTAAGATTATCAGATCCCCTTTTAGAAATACACTTATTAGTATTTTATAGTGAAGGGCATTTATAATTCGTTTTAGCCTTACGTAAAGTCTTGTTCATAGAAAATTTAAAAATCTCTTAAGTAAAAATTGTGTACCATGACAAAAAGTAAAAATAATCCTTTTGCTAAAAATATCCTTCTAACCCTTATCATTTTCTTTGGTGAAGTTTAGAACAATCGTATGTTTTGAAGTCTCTGGCGAGTCATGACTAGAGCATCTTTTGCATTTGAAATATTACCCCCTGACCGAATAGACCACAAAACCAAAGTTGTGACCAGTGGTTTTTTTGTTTTATAATAAAATAAAATAAAAAAGTGAAACAAATGAAATAAAAAATTCGTCCATCACAAAAATTGGGTTTTGGATTTCAAATATGTAGATTTTAGTTGTCCCATATTCATATTCATTCTGGCCTTATGTCCTCGCACATAAATACATTCAGTCCACACACACACACACACATAAAAAAGGCCACAATTTTATTTGTGGTCATAATTTTATTGTAAAACATTTGTTTTGGTTTAAAGGGACAACAGCAGTAGAAGAAATATTTAGAATAACGATAGAGACAAACCAATAAAGCACACTACATTAATTTTTACAAATGCATTAATCACAGTTTTACTACTAAAACTCTCTTTAAAATGGGGACACGAAGATATTATCATAGATATTTTACGGAGCAGCTAGAGTTTAGTCTCAATCAACTGATTTACTTAAGAAATGTAGGACAAATAGATTTGTGGAGAGAGGTGCATGCAGTTCCAATCCTTGTTCTAAAAAATACTTGTAAAAATATAGCATTAATAGGGCAGTAAAGCTTGTCGGTTATATGCTACAAAAAAAAAACAAATAAAATCCCCTTTATCCACCTTTTCTCCAAATTTAAAAAATTTCATTTGATTTGACAACAAATATTTTCCAAGATTTCAAATTTATTCACAAAAAAAAAACCCAAATAAAAAACTGGTCATCAACAAAAATTGTCCTAATGAATTGTCGGTATAGACTGCCAATGGTCTACGCCGGGGCGTAGAGAGAGAAAGCAGGGATTTATGAAATTAGAAACAATTGTTGTTGGAAAAAATTCCAACAACAAGAAATCGACACAAAATGAGAGAAAATAAAGAATAAGAATGTAGAGATGTTAGAATCTATTGCCAAAGGATAAGATGTCAAAGGATGATATAGGATGATTTATGTTTGAAATGTTTCATACTTTACATTTTGTATCTACAACAATTGTTATGGAAGAAGGAGTTGATTTATTTCAAAAGATTTTTTATGTTTAAAATATTTTTTCACTTTTTCTTTCTTTTTTCAGATTTTTTTTTTTTTGTATATTTTGACATTTAAATTTTTGTGTGGTTAAGGAAGCAAAAAATCTTGTGTGGTTAAAATCAGTTAAAGAGTAAAAGAACAGAATCCTTTAAACAAAATTTAAAATCTGTGTTAAAACATTTTGGAAATATTATTTATAAACTCAATTTTTATTTAAATAAATCAGTTAAGTAGATTAAAGAATAAATTACAAAATCAACTGTTACGTAGAAACTACGAACCGGATACATACTGGTGCATTTTCCCATAAACGCACAAAATTTTTTTAAAGAATTGTAAACATTAAACAAGAAAATATTTAATAGACAAATAACATTTTTATTAAATCAACTAAGACTTCAATTAAAATGTTATTTCTTGTATTTCGTTATATTTTATTTAACTTAATTTCAGAGTAAAATTATTACTAATGGAATTTTTCTATAAATACACTTCAATTTATAGGTTTCTGTACCATAATTAATAAAAGGTGGATGATCCTTTGTTGTAAATTAACTCAAAAATCTGGTCCGAAATTTATTCCAGATTAAGAACATTGGAATCCAATTCCTATTTTTAGTTTAGCTCTGTTAGAAACATAATGATTTCGTTTTTGGTATTTTTTCAATAAGCTTTATGGGCCATGTATCCTTAAAAGTTCACTATTGTGTTTGTTTACTTTAAAAAATTACCGCTAAGTTGTCTCTCAATAAAAACTTTACCTTTACTTTTGGATGAGAACAACAAAAACAGAGAAACAAACGTTTATAGGAATATGCATCAGTGTAGGCATTAATTTTAATGATCATTTTCAAAAAAATTTCCTTTTGAACTTAATTGTAAAAAATTTTCATTATGTTCTCATATTAGGACGCTTTCCGGAATAATATTAAGCCTCTTTTCGCTCCCTATTTAGTTAGAAACAAAACCTAAGGTCCCATAAAAAAGAAGCTGTTGTCTCGAATATCGGATCTTTTTAGCTGAAAAAAATATTTCCATGAAATTTTCCAAAGATTATCCTGAACACGAACTTCCACTTGATACAACTGTTACTTGGTTGACAATCTGTGACCAATTGGCATTCGGGTCGTTGCGGCATGGAGATGCCATTGTCACGTAATCGTGAACATTCCGTGCATATAAACTCATGACTGTTGATTCTTCGGCTCTGTTTCGCAGTTCCTGGTTACTGCCGTTTGAATTCTGTCGCTTATGTTTTCATTTGCCCTTTGTTATTCGTGATTATCGTCATCATCGCCAAATTCCTTGCTACGTTTTTATGTGTCTCTTCATTACGTTAGTTTTTTTATTCCTGGTGTCAAACGATACGGGTGTTGTTCAACATTATTGTAGTATTTGTTGTCCTAATTATTGATGTGTGTTGGTTTAAGGTCCACCAGTCCCGAACTGCTTAGAGTTCAACTGGTATTAGTCACGTAAACTTCAAAGACTTAACTCTGGTGGCACGGTAGTCAGATGCCCGTGAAACTGCAGTTGAAGCCTAACTGTTCGCTTATATCGGGGCGATGAGCCTAGATCAATTGGCTAGTTCTAGAGTTGCATTTACAACTGGGTTCCGTTATCCGCTCCTAATAAAATACATCACTTCGAATTGGAATTCAGGTGTAGCACTCTGTTGAATTTGGAGAAGCTGGTAGACGCATTGTCCGACGAGCACCGTAAGGTAAGGCCGTTAGGTAGTTGAAGGAGTGAGTGGTGAATTGTATGAGAACTCAATCGCGGAATAGAGTTTTAACCATATTATACTTTTATATGTTTATTTGTTCCATTAACAGTCGGTGCAAATAATCGTGTAACAATTGTCTTTTCAGCTTTGCTTCCATGAAAGTTTTAAGTACCTAACGATCTTAATTGTTACAATATTTCAATTAAATTTAGCATTAATTAATATTTGTTTAGCACTGAAAGAACTTTTAGATCATTGGGCTGTAGCTACAACAGGAGGATTCTTCCCAGGATAAGATATTAGAAAATTGAAGTGTATTTGGCGATGTTTTAAATAAAAATGCGTGAAGTTAATAACTTTGTACATCTATCTCCCGTCTCCAGGACCCAAATCAATTGCAAAACATATAGTTAATGATCATGTACAATTTTGATAATTTATTTATTAATTTTTTGCCACCTTTTATAACCAAAAAATAATTAAAACACGAACTTTCTTAATTTTTATGGGTCCTGCGAACCGGACAACTTTTCTTAAGTTAATTCTTCTCTAACTTAACCTCAATAACAATAATTTTCTAATTCAATTACTTTCACAAAATATTATAAATTATTTGCATTTTAAATAAAAATTGCAAATATTTTTTACAGAAAAAAAACTTATTAAAAAATGTAAATTTATAAAAAAATTGACGAAAGAGTTACGCCTACAATAAGGAAAAAATTATGAAAAAATCTTCTTTAACTTAAAAAAGAAAATAAATTGGGATTTTAACATATTTAAATTAAATCTTTTGAATTCGAATTCTTTTCTTAAACAACAATAAAATAACTTGTGTTAAACCTTTTTCTCATTTTCTTGATGACAAATTCAGTAATTCCGATTATTATTTTTTATATTTTTTGCTTTTTGTCATTTCATACAATTTGATTTTATTTGACAGCAAAAGCCAGAAAACTGATAATAAAATTGAGATAAAAAATTACATGAATAAGAAAAGGAAAGAAAGAGAGAGAGAGAGAAGAATAATATTTAGAGAAAAAAAGAAAACATATAAAAATTGTTAAGAAAAGCTGTTGCTGACATTTACCATAAAGACCATGTTATGGTCCTTTCATATTGATCCCAATTTTATATTATTTGCCTCCTTTTTATACCCTACGTCTTCACAGGTGGTTGGGGTATTATACGTTTATGCATACGTTTGTAACGGGCAGATAAAGTATTGTACTTTGAAGTATACCGTTCGACTTAGAATCATGTCCTGAGACGATTTAACGATGTCTTTTTTTCTAAGTCCGTCTGGCTGTTTATGTAAACATTGTGAGCAAAATACAGATCGCAATTTTACAGATATCTTGATGAAACAGGGCAAGTATCATTATTTTGGCCCAAGAACAATGCCTACAGAAATTATACAGATTTTCCTAACGGATGGAGGTTTTAAGTTCCTTAAAATCCTAAATATAAAGTGATTTAACTAAATTTGACACAAATAATTCTTATAATATATTGAAATGATATGCAAAATTATACGAGGACCGGTTTCTTATTACCCATTTTACAAAGGTCGATTCATAATATCCTTTTCAAAAGTACAAATCCTATGCGAATTTTAGTATCAATAAAATACTGAACTTTAAGCATAAATAAGAAAATAAATTTATACGAGGGTTGTTCATCAATTTTTGATTGCTTCAATATATAACCAACAATGTAGTGTAGGGCTTTAAATTGTCGAATTTGACCGACCATAACTTTTTACTTGTTTTCTATCTTTTCAATTCATTTCAGTTGAAATATGAAATGCAAACTGAAATCAATAGATTTCATTTCATTTCGGTATCTGTGTTTTATGATTTGCGACTTGAACGAGTAATAGAAAAGTGGTTTAATCAAAAATATAAAAAAATCTTTTAGTTTATACAAATGAAAGATGGAAAGATATGAAAAGTAGTTGAATAAAATAAACTTACAAAGATTTTTCTAATGCCAACAACCAGAAACACCAGCAACATAAAACTTAATAAACCCAAAACTAATAAAATTAAATATATTTTTTTTGTAATAGAAAAAGAAACCATAAAATGATTAAAGTTAATAGAAATCATATAAAAAGCAAAATATTTGTATTCAAATCAAATTCAAATAATACAACAAAAACAATTGTTTTTTGAAGCGACTGTTAATCATTTTCAGCAGAAAATTTAACTGTAGATTTGAGAACATAAATGACCACAAAGGGTCCTTCTACATCACCAGAAGTGATGAATAGGATACACTAACTTTGTAATTTCGTGTGTAACGCTAAGAAGGATGTACTGTATATATGTTCTTGCATCAATTTAAAATCTATATCGATTTAGCTGTGATCACTTCATTTATTAGAAGTTATATACAAAGCGGAAACAATTTAAAGATGTCCAAGAGTAGTTAATCTTGGGTATTTAAAATATTAAACCTGAATCAGTTTATATATATACATTTGTAAACTAAAAGATTCTCTCTTTTAGTTTCAGACATATTGTCTGCAAAATTTCAATATTTAAAGCTGTTTCTTGTAAACTTTTTACTTTGGTCACAAGTAAAAAAGTCTCTCAGGTCAAAATCTATATTGATTTAGCTGTGCCCGTCTGACTGTCTGTAATTATATCCACAATAATTTAAAAATCTGAATGAAATTTGACCTGAGTATTTGTTATAGTCCTTGAAAGTTTCTTACTTAAAATCAGCAAAATCGAATCAATATAATAAAATATATTAACTTATATCTTAGGCGATCTCAAAATTTTTCAATTATAAAATGAAGGTTATCTATAATATTAAGCTATATCTCCTTTATTACCATTCCAAAAATGATTAAAATCGGTTAAGTAGCAAAAAGGTTATAGCCAAAAATATAACTAATTTTATGAGTCATATTGTGTACGTTTATGTGTATATGTGTGAGTGAGTATATATGACATGTATTTAGATTAAAGTATCTAATTACTCGAGGAGGGTATTGAAGATTCAGCTTAGTCGAATATAGCATTCTTACTTGTTTCTTTTAATAATTCTATTACTTTTGAACCATTGAAGATGCCTTAATGAAATTTTATTTGAGGATTTGCGGAATTAAAAGCCCTCATCTAATCAAGGGCATCTAGTCAGACACTTTGGATAATTAGTCATTTCGGGTATGTTTTTGAACCATTAAAAATACCTTAATGAAATTTCATTTGGAGATTTGTGGTATTAAAAGGCCTCAACTAATTAGGAGCATTTAATCCGAAACTTTCCATAGTTGGTCATTTCGTTTACCCTGATTGATATTTTTAAAATGCACCAAAAACTAATTTATGAATTAAGAAAAAAAATTTTGTATTTAGATGGCACTTTTAAATTTCTATAAAAGTTATGCAGGTTATTTTACAGTTTCAGAGATATTTAACTGGAAATAAATTTAAAACCCCCTTAAAACTTTTTTTAGTCTTTTACGAACATAAGCTTCTTTAAATTAGCGGATTTAAGTCCTAAGATTTTTTAATAATATGTGTCAAGTTCCTCATAACATTCTAAAAAATACATAAACACTGATGTATAATTCTATAAGCGCATTCAATTTCTCTTTTTTTTTTAATTGTAAAAAGTAAAGTTGAAGTTTCTTAATGAGAAGCAAATAAACGATAATTTTTTGAATAGAAAAAGATTTCTTTCTTTCTGATTTATTTAAAAAATTCATATGATTAAATATTCTTAGTGCTATTTTATGTGAAATAATTCTATAAATGCAGAGGTGAAAAAATAGTTATACAAATAACAACATCTCAGTTTTAGTCTAGAATTTTCTAATTTAATCGATCCGATCAAGAGAGGATTGAAATTAATTGTCTTCATGTTGGAGGATGTTCCAATAGAGAAATTGGTGTTAAAATTAACGTTTCGAAAGTATGGTATGGGGAGTAAAAAATTAAGGAAAATACGGATTAATCTTATAGCACAAAAATCAGCCTATAACTTTTTAAATTCTACATAAATAAGGAATAAACTTAATATTCCCGTGACTACCAAATACGTTGCTCACGTTTAATGATGAGATGAAAACATAAAATGTAAGAAGCCAAAGTGTAAGAAAATGAACAAAAAAAACATCATAGAGAAAATTGTCTAAAATTCGCATGAAAGTACATGGAATGGCAGTAAAGTTGAAAAAGGGTAATTTATTCTGACGAAAAGAAAAATAATTTAGACGGTCCTAACTCATATTCATGTCATTGACACGTTTGAGTTCAAACAATATTCAGATGCCAAAAGCGTAATTTCGGTGGTGTTTTGGGTAACAATTTTCGCAGTTGGAATAATTTAATTTATAGCGAATTTCTGGAGGATGCTCTTCTCTCTTTTATGGATGAAAAAAGGATGAATATGCACATCTCAGCAAGATAATGCTTTGGTACGTGTTTCAATGCATTCTAAATCATAGTTTAACGAAGACATCTATTGGACTGACAGCCTGGCAGTACAGACTTAAAACCAAATAAATAAAATAATGTCCAAAACGAAAGCATAACGATTTAAAAGAGCAAAATCTAAAAATAAAGCAGGCTTGGAAAGTAGTTCATTCCTATTTTTGAGGTAATCAGACACATAAGGATCATCCTCGTTTCATTAATAATGCTGATAAACTTAAGTGCGTTTAGAGGAAAATACCATCAAAAATTGCAGCTCTGTGGTAATGCATTTTCCCTCAAGTCCTTTATTTTTATTCAAACTTAAAGTCCATTAGACCTTTTTAAAAGCCATAAACCATATATACTTTACTATACTATACTTTTCCATTTAAATGAAATCACTCACAATTTTTTTCACTAATTTGATGTGACATTCAATCCTAGAGAGGAACCTAAAGCGGTCATCTCTAGGATCCAAAAGTATCTAAATTTGATCACTTCATTTATTAAAAGTTATATACAAAGCGGAAACAATTTAAAGATGTCCAAGAGTAGTTAATCTTGGGTATTTAAAATATTAAACCTGAATCAGTTTATATATACATTTGGAAACTAAAAGATTCTCTCTTTTAGTTTCAGACATATTGTCTGCAAAATTTCAATATTTAAAGCTGTTTCTTGTAAACTTTTTACTTTGGTCACAAGTAAAAAAGTCTCTCAAGTCATTTCTTCGTCAAAGTATTAATTGTATGACAGTTTTCTTTATTTTCTTTATATTTATCATTAATATATTTTCATTGTGACTTTAATTCGTTTTAAGTTAATGAATTTAATCGAAAATTTTCCCTCATTTAATCAAGTGTTGATTTGACACGTGTTGGCTACAAATACAAAAACAATGAAGAAGAATTACAACAATTGAACTTAATCTATTGTTCATTTCAAATTAACACTTTTCCAGAAATTTCATATTCATACACACACATACACTGACAAAATAGAAAATTAATAAATATAATTAATTGTTTAATTGACTAGACAATTTGAAAATAGAAAAAAGAAACAAACAAAGTTATAGACGACCAAAAATTCCATACACTATTATATTCCCTTTTATGTGTGTGTGTGTGTATCATAATCAGAGACTTAAGGTCAAAAGTGAAACTTTAAGAGGGGGAAATTGTAATTAAGTTAAATATGAAATATTATCTGGTTTTAATTTTTATTATAATTTTATATTTTTGAAAATTTTTAATATGCGAAATTGTACTGGATCCTAATCTTGTTGAAGACATCATCAAATTAAAATGTATCCTCTGAACACGTCTGAAAAATTGTAATCCAACTGTGATAAATGTAGAAGAAATGAAACAAAATATTTAGTAAGTATTTTGCATGTGTCATTATTTTAGCCCAAGGATGATGCCTATTGCAATTGGTGATGATGGATCCTAGTCCCCATACAAATGTTCCTATCATAGGTCTCATACAACACCTTTTCCAAATACCACTTTAAAAAACTAAAATCTCTGTATTGTAATGAGAAATGGTAAAATCAAGACAAATATGAGCAAAAATCGGTGAGCGAAATTTAACGAGGGTCGGTCCATAATTTCTTCTAACTCACATATAACGCCAACAGAAAAAAATGCTTTTAGAACAGAAAGCACCAATACCACATTAATGTTAGTACCATTACAATATACTCCACTCCTAAACATTAATTAAAAAAGGGTGGCTCATTAAATTTTGGTAGCTACCACGTATAACCAACAATGTAGGGTATTAAATAGTCAGGATTTTTCAACTATTACTTCCTACATTTTTTAATTTTGGAGTTTAACCTCAATTTTTAAAGAAATTTTCAAGTTTTTCAGGCTCAATATAAAATACGGTCTGCAATTGATTCCATTCAAGTTCAGAATCTATTTCCTTCAAAACATACTTTATTTTAAGTTTTAGCTCTGTTTCGTTTTGGTTATTATGTGATAAAATTTGCAGTCCATATATCCACACAAGTTCTCCAATGTAAGTCGACCATTCCATTGCTGGGTTCGTTAAACCATGAATTTGAAACAAGTGCCGTAACATTATCTTGATGGAATTATGCAATTTTCGTGCATTTTTTCACAATTTTGGATTTGCAAACTGCAGAAAATGCTGTCCAAACCCTAACGCTATTACCCCCGAAATTATGTTTTGACATCCGAACATCGTTCGATCTCAAATCGTATCAATAACATGAATAAAAGCCGCTTAAATTAAATTTTGTCATTAGAGAAAATAACATTTCCCCACACTTCTGGCCATTTCATGTACGCACCATACTTTCGGAACGTTTAATTTTAAGACCAATTTTTCTATTGGAGCATTCTGGGTAAAAATCATCTTACTCAATATAGCCAACTTTGAAGGGTCTTCAACTATACCGCTGATTACATAGATCAACTGCAATATATTTCAGGGTGTGAAATTTTATTATTATATCTCTAACAGTTTTGACTCAAGATGATCTTAAATAAAATCGTCAAATTTTCAATCACTTTCCTATGAAAAATCCGATATTTATATATATTTATAAAGCTGATGCGGATAATATTTCTCAGTTGTTGTGCACCTGCTTTTAAACTTCTTTTACAATATGTTGATTTCAAAGAGCAACAACTAACTTAACTGTGGTTCCAAAAAGAACTCGAATGAAATTTCAGGAAATAAAAAATCATGTTCAATTCTTTCTAAATGCATTTATCACAAAGGGAACTTCATCAAGACTCAACTATAACCGATGAAACTTTGAAATCAATTAATCCTGGACGAATCAAATTATATGATTTTCCACACAGTAATTTTTTAAAGATTATAATAGATTTTTTTCAAATTAAACCACTGTTAATAGAAATCCATAAGTTCTTTATTTCATAAACATGTATATTAGGCTGCTTCCATTAATTTGGACTATATTTTTTATATTTTCCCCAATTTTTTTAAATATTGATTTAAAACTGTATTTTTTATTATTTTTTCAAAATTTTAATTATTAATAAATTATTTTTTTCAAATCAGTTTTTTGAACCACCCTAATTATACATTTTTATGAAACCTGGACATTTTTGATTTAAAATAAATAAACACTGAAAGAGAAAATTGTTTAAATCTCGATTAATATCCAAGTGAACAATTTCACAGCTTCTTATAACTGGTGTGGTATTACCAATATATGTTAGGTCAGCACCACCATTAGGGCATTAAAAAGCTTAGTTAAAAATCCATAAAACAACGATCGATCTCATCGCTCATCGTTTCATCTGTATCTTGTGTAAATCAAATCATTAAGTTGAATTGGTGTCCACAGATAAGCATTTCTTCACTTCTTAAGTATTAATATTGTTCCGAACACAATATTTAGGTGATAAAGTATCCGAAATATGGTGTGAAGAATAGTGATTGTAGGGACTGAAACATTTGTCTTCTGACTTCCAATACGATTTTAATTTCGAAACTTTAAAAAGATTTTAATGAAATGATATTTAATGAAATTTAACATGGTTACACCTGATATATCGAATTTTTTTATTTGTTCGAAAATTATTGAAGAAGAAACTGTTATACATATTTTTTTAGAAAAACATAATAACAAACAAATTGCTCCAAAAGAAAAAGTTGTCATAATTTCTATTAATAGAAAAAAGCTGTTAAAAATATTATTCGATAGAAAAAATAGTTTACGTTTTTTCGTCATTAAAACTGTTATAATTTTTTTATAATAAACGAAATTGTTATACAAGGAACTTACGTTTTAAGAAACTGTTATAAATATAGATATAAGAAAAGATAAAAACAAATATATTATTTAACTCTTATGATTTTTTATTGAAAAAAGCTGTTATAAATATTTTTCAATAGAAAAACAACTGTTATATTTATTTCATTAAAAAATTTTATATTTTTTTTATAGAAAACAAAACCAGTTATATAAATTGTTTTCTACAGAAGAGAATGTTATATAAATTGTTTTCTACAGAAGAGAATTTTCCATAAATTGTTTTCTACGGAAAAAAATATTTCATTATTTTTTCTATAGTTTTCTTCATTTTTTTCTATAGAAAAAACATTTATTATTATTATTTTTTTTTTTCTAAAGAAAAAACTCTTCTGTAAAAATTTTTTCATAGAAAAACTGTTCTGTGAAATGGTATCCATAAAAAACTGGATACCACTATAATTTTTTTCTGTATAAAAAACTTTTCTATATAAAATTGTTTCTATGAAAAGATGTTCCATAAAATTTGTTTGATAGAAAAAACATTTCCACAAATTTTTTCTGTAAAAGAAATTGTTCTATAAAATTTCTAAAAACTTCTATAAAGTTCTTTTCTATAGAAAAATTATTCTATAAAACTTTCTTTGAAGGGCAAACTGTCATATAATTTTTTTCTATTGACGTTTTATATTTTTATATTCTTTCTATAGAACAAAAATTCTGCAGGAAAAGCCCTTTTTTACTGTTACATGATTTTTGTATAAGAAAAAAATTTTCTATATAAAATAATAACATTTTTGCTCATGAAAACCTCTTAAAAGTTTTTTTTTTTCAATTGCAAAAAGATGTTATATAAAAATTGTTCTCTATCAAAAACTGGTATACAAAAATATTTATCATATCATTTTTTTTTTTTGCAAAAATATTATTATTTATTTTTACTGTAGAATTTTAATTTATTCTTCATTATTATTTATGCAGTCCATTATTACTAATTATATTACCCTTCAGTCATTGACACGGTGTTTGCTGGGTTATTTCGAATAAATTTAATGTAGAAACTGAAGAGTTATACAAACAAAAACAAATAAAAATGTTATAAAAACATATTGATAAATTGAAAAATATTTTTAAATTGTACAATATCAGTTTAACACACACATACATGTACACATACAAATAAAGTTAACATTTATTTATTTTTACACATTCACACATTGAACATTGAAAATATTTTACAAAAAATAAATAATAATCAATTTTGTGTTTATTCACCTTTTAAAGCTCAATTTAGGAATTTTTATTGAAAATAAATTTATTATTAAATTTTCTAAAAAGTTTTGTGTGAAAATTTGTTATTTCCTTAAGAAAAACATCCGTTTCTTGGTTTTGTGGAAGAGAAAATTAAAAGTTTTTTTATTTATTGTTTTCAACTTTACACAAAATTTTTATTTTAGGCAAAAGAACAGTATTCAGATTGTTATAAAGATTTTTGGCTTACAAGGATATTTTTAATAAATAAAACATTTTTGAAAAGAAAAATCTGTTATAAAAATATTTTACATTAGAAAATTAATTGTTATTATCTAAACTTCGAGATATATAAATATTATAATTGTTTTCTAATATAAGAAAAATATTATAAAAAATCTTTATGATTTTTCCAATAGAAAATAACTGTTATAATTTTGGTTAAACAAAAAACTGTTCATTTTTTTAATAAAATAAAACTCTTATATAGAATCTTTAATAAAAGAAACTGTTATACAATTTTTTCTAGTACAAAATATATTGTTAATAATTAATAATTTTTTTCATAGAAAAGATTTTTTTGTTTAATTCTTCTATAGAAAGAAACATTTATATACATTATTCCTTTAGAAAAACTTGAATATAAAATAATTTCTATGGAAAAAAACTGCAATATAAATAAAAAACCGTTATAAACAAGTTTGTTTTTTAGAGGAAAAAATGTTATATATTTTTTTTTTAATTTTTGCAATTGTTTCTTAGAAAAAAACTTATCTATAAAACTGTTTTGTATTAAAATCTTTTATAATTTATTTTTCATGGAAGAAAACTGTTAAAGAAAATTTTTCTTATAGAAAAAATGGAAATATAATTATTTAATAAGAAAAAAACTGTTATATAAAATTGTTTATATAGAAAAACTGTTATTTTTTTGAGAATAAGTGTTTTATAACGTTTTTTTAAATAATTTAAATAAAATTTTTCTATAGAAAAATATTTATATAAATTTTTTTCTTTATATAAATTTAAATTTTTTTTGAAGATAAACATTTTACTAAAATTTTTATCTATGAATGCAAATGTTATACAATTTTTTGTTCTATAGAAAAACTGTCACCAACAACTTTTTTACAATAAAAATGCTAGCATAATTTTTTTTTATAAAAAAAGTGTTATATGTGTTGCTTTTTCTATATGAACAACACTTTCATATATTTTCAATAGGACAAACTGTTATATAATGTTTTTTTTTTTTCTAAAAAATATAGAAAAAACTATTGCATAAAATTTTTTCTATAGAATTTATTTAAATTATTTTCCATAGAAAAAAACTGTTATACATATTATTATCTTCTCCAGAAGAAGATTTTATATAACTTTTTCTAACAGTTGTGCCATTTTTCTAAAGCACAAACAGTTATATATTTTTTCTATAAGAAAAAACATAGAAAAAACAGTTATATAAAATTTGTCTATAGAAAGAAGCCGTTGTATTTTTTTTCTATAGAAAAAAATGTTATAATTTTTTGGTTTTAAACAACTGTTATACAAAATTTTTTATACCAAAAAACTACTATATAAAATATTTACTGATATTAAAAAATTTCAATATTCGAATTTTTTGGTGAAAAAAAATTATTTTATGCTTAAAATTTGAATATGACTTCAACCATTTTTGAGTGACAACACAGGTCCTAAAATAAATCTATTTTTTAATTTTTTTCATTAAATTATTCAAAAGTCTCTCGAACTTTTTGTTTATTCCCTCAATAAAGTAATGAGTTTGTCAGTAAAAGTCAATTTGTAAAGGAAATACTGTTTTTCCCTTTTTCCTTTAACTTTTTAGTTTTCTAACACAATAAAATTGTCTCCGGTCAAAATTGAGGTTTTCTCCAAAAAGAGTGAAAGAGAGAGAGAGGGAGAAAAATTCTTAAAATATATTTTTGTTATTTTGTTGTTTTTAATTTGTTTTACAAGAAAATAAGGAAAATCCAAAGAAATAAAAAACAAAAAAACCTGATATTGAATTTCTCATTAAAATTCTAAAACAGAAGCGGTTTCTCTTAGAGGCTTTCGAAGTTTGTTAAGAAGAAAAAAAGTTTTATTCTATTTTTTTTTTTGGACAAGTAAGAGTATCAGAGTTATACATTTTTACATATAGAATAAGATTTACGTGCCAGAGAAAGTTTATAAATACTTTTAAGTTTCATTTCTACTTACGAAATTAGGAAGTATCAATATTCAATAGAGTCCATTTAAGTTTTGTTGGATTTATTACGTTTTAAGTTGATTTGAGTTTTGTTAATTATTTAAGTAGATTTTTCTTGACGGAGGGGGGGAGGGGTTAAAATAGAAAATTGTATTATTATTAATTCTTATTTCATGACAAGTTTTCCATGGATTTAATAATAATAAACTGACACGTGTAGGCGTATTATCAATATTAACTTGAGTATTTAATATTAATTATACGCTCAGGTTTAGCGAGAGTGGGTGGTTGGGTAAGATGATTTAAATAGAATTATCGAGTAAATTAATTGGTTTTGTTAATGGCAAATTGATATTATGAAAAGTTAATTAGTTTATTAATAAATTTAAGAAATCATTATTAATATATTTCTTGCGTTTTTAATTAAGTTTTAATTTTAATTGAAATTTCAATAATTAAAAAATTTCTTTGAAAGAGTAATTTACCTATGATTTAGAATTAACACAACCGCACATTAGTTTATTAAAAAAATGATCCTTTTGGTGTTTAGTTTAGACACAGATACAAACACACACACATAACAACATTTTTCAATATAAATGTTAATTTTATCTGAGTTTTTTTTTCGTATGCGGGACCAGCATTTCAAAGTGGAATAAAGCAAAAAAACTGAAAAGTATGTAAATTAAAATCGGTCAAAATGGACCATACGATATCCTACACAATATTATTTTTTTTAGATTGCTGTACTTTGAAGTTTTCTTATATAAAACTTATGTTTAAGAAACTGAAATAGAACTGAACTAACACCACTTTAGAAATGAAATAGAAAGAGAATTGATTTAGAATCTGGAAAAGAATCTGAACGAGAATCATAACTAGAACTATAATCTGAACTACGATCTAAATTAGAATAAGGATTAGAAACTGAAGTAGATTCCGAAGTTTGATCTAAAATATAATCTTAACTAGAATCTGAGCATAAATCTAAACTAGAGTCAGAACCAGAATCTGAATTGGAATCTTAATAGGATTCTGAATTTAATCTGAACTAAAATCTTATCTGGAATAAAAAATGGAACCTTGACTAGAATTTGAACTTGAACTCAAAACTTGAACTACGATCTTAACTAGAATCTGGACTGGAACTAAACTAGAATCTGAATCAGTATCTGAACTAGAATCTGAACTAGAATTTAACCAAAAACTGAACTAAAATCTGAACTTGTATCTGACCTAGAATTTGAACTAGAATCTAAACTGGAATCTGAACTAAAAGTAAAAGAAATTTGTTTTAAATGGAGCGGTTTTTGTCCAATAATATCAGTTCAATTTCTAAAAGACCAGGGGCAGACCTAAACAGATCTAGTTTTTACCTTGATTGAAGAATATATTTCTTTTGGTGTTTTTGTATTACATACATAATGATAAATCTTATATACTCTCTATACGTAGGGTACACACAAAAATAATTTAATTTTGTTAAAAAAATATCTAATACGTATATATATAGTATGTATATATTCCTATACATACATATTAGAGGAATTCAAAATAAATTTCCATTGTTACTTAATATGAAATATGATATTCACGTGACAAAAAAGTTTAACACCCAAAATATATGAATATTTCTTTTTCATCTCACATACAATGTAACTGCTAATTTAAATTTTTTATGTGTTAGTGTATGTGCTTGATAACAGATATGCATGTGTTTAGGAAAAAAATGTTTGCATAACTAACACATCAACTTCCTTTAACATCCAACAGAAGTTCATAATGTTTGTGGTCATATTATGATATCAAATACATAAAAAGGTTAATGAACGACAGACATGTGTATATGTATAGAACGTATCATACGTTCACTCATGCTTTTTTAAAAATCAATATTTAATTTCAATCATAACTTTCACTTCAATCAAAATGAGTGATGAAAACGATATTCAGAAAATAAAAATCACTAAAAATTAAATTCGATAAATTTGGTAGATTTTAATTTGTGTCCTAAAAATTTCTTTAAAGTTTAAATTTATTATTTTCTCTCCTTCATTATTTGAATTCTCCTTGTAAAACTTTTTATCACATTTTATTTTTAAGTCTTTTAAAATTACAATAATTATTTTATCATTATTATTTAAAGTTTTCTGTAAAATGTTTTAAATAAAATTAAAGTTTCTTTACTCTTAAAGTCCTTTTTCTATATTCATGGTCAATTTAAATAGTATTGTTATTTTTATTTCTATTTCTATTGTATTTATCTCATTTACATACAATTTTAATTGCACTATTCTGTTTAAAAGTTTATTTAGAACTACAGACTAACAACAACAACAACAGAAATCATGGCAAAAAAAATTAAATGTCACTGATTGTAAGAATAAAGTTTTAATTACATTTTCTAAAAATGTTGGTAGTTTTTCTATTTCACCCTCCCACCTTGTTAAATAGAGTGCAGTAAAGTAAAGTTGTATTCAATTTAAGGTGAACCAGGGCTGAACTAGAACAGAAATAGAAATGAACAAGAACTGTTCATGAACTGGAACTGAACTAGAACTGAACTGAACTAGAACTAAACTAGAACTGAACTAGAACTGAACTAGAACTGAACTAAAACTAAACTAGAGCCAAACTAGAACTAAACTAAAACTGAACTAAAATTAGAATTAAATTAGAACCAAACTAGAACTAAATTAGAAATAAACTAGAACTAAACTAGAACAGAAATAGAAATGAACTATAACTGAACTAGAACTGAACTGGAACTAAACTAGAACTAAACTAAAACTAGAACTAAACTTGAACTGAACTAAACTAGAACTGAGCTAAACTAGAACTGAACTAGAACTAAACTAGAACTAGAACTGAACTAAAACTGAACTAGAAATGAACTGAACTAAAACTGAACTAAAACTGAACTAAAACTGAACTAAACTGGAACTAAACTAGAACTGTACTAGAACTGTATTAGAACTGAACTAGAACTAAACTCAACTAGAACTGAACTGGAACTGAACTCAACTAAACTAGAACTAGAACTAGAATTAAATCTATAATCTGAACTAAAATAGAATCTGGACTAGAATATAATCTGGACTAGAATATAAACTAGTTCTGGACTAGAAACTAAACTATGTTCTAAGCTAGATTTTTGATCAGAATCTGGACAAAAAAATTAACTTGATCTAAACTAGAATACGAACAAGAATCTGAAGTGGAACCTGAACTAGAATCAGATCTAAACTAAAATCTGAACTAGAATCTGGATCCGAATCTGATCTATTATCAAAAGAATCTGAACTAAGATCTGAACTTTGATCTGAAATAGAATCTAAAGCAGTAACTAGTCTACGATTTGAATTAGAATCTGAACCAGAATCTGACCGGAGTTTTGAATTAGAATCCGAAGCAGTAAAAGCTGCTCTAGTTCAGATTCTAGAACTAGAGCAGCTTAACAAAAACTGTACCGTTCAAGCTATAAATAAAATATTTAAAATTAACCACAATTAAGGACAACAACAAAAATGAAACTTGCATTATCAAATTAAAAATTTTCTACTTTTTTATTTAAAATATTTTATGAAAATAATTTAACTTCAACCTTAAGCCCTTTTAGCATGAAAATGACCAGAATCTCCATGGACTCTATAAAAATATTTTGTCTCTAAAGTTTTCTATGAATTGTCTCTTTCTTTATTATTAAAACATATTTAACATTTAACTACAATTGTTTTACTAAAAATGGCTTCCTGACTCAAACTCATTCCAAAATATTATTTATTTAAATGTTTAAAATTCATCTGAGTGTTTGTTTGCAAAAAAGAAAAATCAGTTTTATAAAACGAAGATACAAAGACTAAAAGCAACAATAACAAAATACAAGAAAAAAATTCATAATAAAAAATTTAAATGTATTTTAGTAAAATCAACTCAGTTTTTCCTTTTTTATATTATTTTTTTATTTAGTCTAGTTGATGATAATAATGACGGTGATGACGACAATGACAATGCAAATGATGATAAAATCAGAGGCAACAAAATTTCGAAAAACTTTAAGCAAACATGCCAAAAAATAACAACAACATAACACAGCTGTTGTGGTGAGAAGCATTAGACAGGGGAAGGTATGCCAATGGCTTTTTAAACTAGCGGTTTTATAAAATAGTTTATCTTCTAGTTCAGCTTATAGTTAAGCTTATAATTCAGTTTAGTTCTGGGTTAATTTATAGTTCAGTTTCTATTTCTGCTTCTAAGTCAGCTTCTGGTTCAGTTCCTAGTACAGCTTCACGTTTAGCTTTCAGTTTAACTTCTAATTCTGCTTCTAGTTCAGTTTCAAGTTCAGCTTCTAGATCAACTTCTAGTTCATCTTTCAGTTTCTGGTTCAGTTTCTGGTTCATCTTCCTGTCAGCTTCTAGTTTAGCTCTAATTCATTTAGTTTAGTTTTTGGTTAGCTTTTAGTACAGCTTCAGTTTAGTTCTGTTTGAGCATCTACTACAGCTAATAGTTCAGCTTCTAGTTAGAGTCTAGTTAGAATCTAGTTTAGATTCTAGTTTAGTTTTTGGTTTGTTTCTAGTTCAGCTTCTGGTTTAGTTTTTCTTATTGTTCAGCTTCTAGTTTAGTTCTGTTTTAGCATCTAGTACAGCTTTTAGTTTATTTCTAGATCAGCTTCCTGTTAAGCTTCTACTTCAGCTCTGGCCATTTAAATTCCTTCCCCAGATTTGACTACATACAACTGAATTTGCCTAACTAAATACCTAACAAAGTCAAAGAGCTCCGTTTCTCTATTTATAGGCAAAACATTTTCCATGTCATTTTACTACAAAACCTCCATCTATAGAGCATACAGAAAAATCTACATACCTAAAAAAATAAATTTTATATCAAAAAACTTTATAATATAAAATTTCTGTAAGAAAAATAAAACTCTAAAACAGTTTTGTTTTAAAATAATCCTAAAGAAAAATACTCAGCCCTAAAAAGAATCCATTATAAAAGTGTTAAATAAAAATATATAAAATTTATAACAGATACATGCATTCAATATTAAATGACTATAAAACTGAATTTAGTTTATTATAGGAAAAATAAATGAAGAGATATAAACTCGTATGTTCTATATGTAATTGATTTTATATTTTTAGATTTGAAACCATAAATAACTTAAGTAGCAAATAGTTATATGAAAGACTTTGTCTAATATACGCCTGCAGTATTAGAAAAATTTTTACTGCCTTAAAATATGCTACACTTTTTAGTTTATTACTCTAGAGCATATGTATAAGGAGGTATATCAAAGGGAATTTTAAAGGTTGTAGGTCTATATTAAAAAGCCCTTTTTAGCATTTACTTTAAAGAAAAGTGATAGTTGATTTTAATATTACACTCGCTGAGAAGCGAAAATAATGTATTGTTGGGGAAAAAGTAAAAGGCGTAAAGAAGCATTATTTAAAATGTTCTATTAGCAGAGATAAGACATACGCCTCACTATTTGATTTAAAGTTTTCATGAATTAATCGCTAGTTCTCTGCTTTCCAAAAGAACCAAAAAAAGAACGAATTAAAAAAAATCTGAAAGGTTTTGTCTCGGCTTTGGAATTTTATAACTTAAGAATTCAGAGAGAGATGCAGCAAATATTTTACTTAAATTTTTATTGGCTTTAAATAAGCAACATCTTGTCGTTTACCTCCCTTTTGCATATGTAGCAAGAGTTGACATTTAAAATTGAAGAGAGGAGTTTAAATGTGTCAATAAAATTTAAGCACTTAGTTTTAGGTAGGACCATTTTACCCTCTGAATCATTGGCTTTAAATGCTTACTTTCTTAATTCTAAACGAAGCACATAAGGAGCATACTGCTGGGCAACAAGTGGAAGATAATAACATTCTGTAAAATGATATTTTTAGCAAACAAAAGATTTGCCTATTACTATGTGGTCTAAAAAAAGTAAGCTTTACGAAGGAATCAAAATTAGTGACTTTCTGTTAAAACTTTCTGGTATATTCTGCTACATTTTGGAGACAACAAAAGCCTTAAAATATGTTACATTATATAGCGCATAAGAGTCAGGTGTATGTATGTTAGAGTGTAAATGGGAGGTGCATTTTAAAATGTCATTTAAGTAGTAAGATATGAAGCAAAATCATTTCAATCTTGCATTTTGTATTATTGGCGCACAGTTTTCGCTTTTTCCATTCCAATGGCAGCGAAAAATGAATGTGTTGATGTACGAATATTGGAAGATCTATAACTAGTTTTTTAAGCGTTTTTTTTTTAACAGTTTAAAGTTTAAATTTCATTCATACCACCTGTTGGTATTAATTCTTTGGTAGGCCTTGTTTCTGAAGTTATTGAATTATTATCGGTCAATAATTAAAGCTTTTAAGTTAAGGTTTTCAAGAAGTTGTAAAGAGCTTTTAAAGTCTATGTAGGCAACACTATAGCTTCCAGTAAGCCTTCCAAAGGAATGATATATAGAAGGTCTATTAGATTTCTAAAAATTAAACTATAAACAGAACTACAAAGTGAACTAGAACTTAACTTGAATTGAACTAAAAGATGAACTAGAAGTTGAAGTAAAATCTGAATTTGAAACAGAAATAGAAGCAGAACAAGAAGCAGGCTAAAACTGGACTAAAACTGAACTAGAACTGGACTAAAACTGTACTAGAAAATAATTAAAACTAGAAGGTCTATTAGATTTTTCTAATTAAGTTAGAAGAAAAAATCGAAATTTACTTTAAGCTAATTTAAAAGGGCATTAATGAAATTTCCTCTTTAACATGATTTACCTTTCTGTACATGAGAATCAGTTCAAATGTGTGCGTGAGAGAGATTATTTGTTGCTCACATAAAAATTATGATGATGCATTCTATTGAAGCATAAAATTTTAAGTGCCTTAAGGTAATTCTACACTAAAAATTCAATTTATCTGCACAATTTTAAGCTTAAATCGATTTTCTCAACAAATGACCTGATTTTTATCATTTATTCTACATTTCTTTCATTCGAGTGCATTACATGCTTAAAATTGTTAAATTGAGGGTGGATAACAGAGTAGGATTAACTCGGAGCAAATCCTTATTTTCAAATGATCTTATTTTTTACTCTTCTGTGCGAAGATTAAAAAAATAAAACTCTTTTTTTCGCTCAAAATTTTTATCTTTATTTTTTATTTTGCTCCGTGAAAAATCAAAAAAAATTATTCTACTCTTCTTTCAGTTAAGCTTAATTAAAAAGATTTTTTACTGCTACACACGACACCAAAACAATTTGTGCGAATTATTCATTTTTTAACTCTTTTATCGATTTCGTTCTTTTTTTACTTTCATTTTATTTTATTAATTTAATAGAATAAAAAATCTTTTCGAAGAGCGATAAAGAAAATAAAACTATTTTATAAAAATTAAAATTAAACTCTTTAAAAGATCCGATCTTACGAAAAATAAAAAAAGAATCGAAAGCCGTACCTTGGAGGGTATCTTAAAAATGTTACAATTTAAGGATTATGGTTTAAGAAAATACGTTAAAGTGTTAATAGGGTGAAATAAGGTATAAAAGCTTTTATATTTCCGTAGATTATTGTAGGTGTAAAATATTTTAATTTTCTTTTTTATTCTTGAAAAATTTAAATGAATTTTATAGAAAACAATGAAAATTACAATTTTATTATTTTGAATTGTTTTCCATTAAATAAACAATAAAATATTTTTTTATATTTTGACATTAAATAAAATCCATTTAAAATAATTTTCTCTAATTTGTGTACCTTTTTTCTGAAAACGTCCATAAACATCCAAAAATAAAAGTATTAAAAAGAAAATTACCTCTTTTTTCACAGATTAATTATATAACTTTTTAATTTATAGCTCTTTTCTATCGATTACTGAAAAACAGCTAAAAATTAAACAATTCATTCACTGCTGCAAGCTAAAACTTCATTATTTATGTATGTAATGGAAAAAGGGGGAATTTATGTATATAAAAATATGCTCATTTTAATGATTCATTTTTATTGTTTAATTCCGTAAAAAATAAAAATGTTTATTGTCTATTTCACTATTTTCTTTTTTTTCATTATTTCCCATCATCATATTGTCACTGCTTTTGGCCAATTAATATAAAAAAAATATATATTGAAAAAAATTCCAGTTAAATATCAATTTCAGTGAATATTTTTAGTGAATATTTTTTTATTTATTGAAATATGAACAAAATAATAAATCGAGTGCACTGAGTGAAAACACGTTGTTTTTTATTTTTCTAAAGAATTTTTTTATTTTTCATAAAAATAAATACAACAAAAAATTCTTAAATTATTTAAATAAAATTTAATTTATATTGAACATTTAAAAATCATTCTAGTGAAATAAAATTCCATTAAAAGATATAAAAATAGCAATTTTATTAAAAGAAAACCAAATAAAGAATTGCAAAAAAATCACATCAAAAGTAAATAGAAAAGGACATGATTTGTGACGTCCATATATGAAAGGAATTGAAGACAGTCATGACTTATAAAGATATAAACATATATTTTATTTTAAAGAAAGTTTATAAACCAGACAAAAAAATTAAAGTCAAATAAAAAAGATTGAAATGAAAACATATTTACGAGTCAAATAATTGTGATTTAAAAATATTTCTGAGAAATTAAAGAAAAATTAAGAAAAACTTTTTATTTAAAAAAATTAAAAGAAATTTATTAAAATATTTAATCTCTATCAAAATCCAGTCAATAGCCTGGAACAAAATCTAGACAATAGATTAGAGCACTATCTAGTCAATAGACTAGATCAATATCTAGTCAATAGACTAGATCAATATCTAGTCAATAGACTAGATCAATATCTAGTCAATAGACTAGATCAATATCTAGTCAATAGACTAGATCAATATCTAGTCAATAGACTAGATCAATATCTAGTCAATAGACTAGATCAATATCTAGTCAATAGACTAGATCAATATCTAGTCAATAGACTAGATCAATATCTAGTCAATAGACTAGATCAATATCTAGTCAATAGACTAGATCAATATCTAGTCAATAGACTAGATCAATATCTAGTCAATAGACTAGATCAATATCTAGTCAATAGACTAGATCAATATCTAGTCAATAGACTAGATCAATATCTAGTCAATAGACTAGATCAATATCTAGTCAATAGACTAGATCAATATCTAGTCAATAGACTAGATCAATATCTAGTCAATAGACTAGATCAATATCTAGTCAATAGACTAGATCAATATCTAGTCAATAGACTAGATCAATATCTAGTCAATAGACTAGATCAATATCTAGTCAATAGACAATATCTAGTCATCAATATCAAGTCAATAGACTAGATCAATATCATTATTAGTATTCGGAAGAACAAAGTATCAATTAATATTAAATTTGGATTAGAGAAAATAAAATACAAAGTAGTTATTATAGATGATGGACACAAATGAAATCGCTGCTTACATTGTAGAATAAAAAAATATGAGGCAGATAGGACAAATGAACAAATAATGAAGCTAGAATAAGTACTAACCATCCCTACGAAATAAAATTTATTGGCTGTATCGCGTGTGGTTCCAGTCGGTAAAATTCGACACTATCGAAAAGTCACATGAATTAGGATCTATTCAATATACGAGATCAGTATCTAAAAAATTGACAACGTCAATGTCTAGTCAGAAAAGTAAATCTCTGCGTTTATTCAATAGAGTTTATTGTTGTTTAGAATGTTGATTAGAAAGATTTTTAGTCTGTTGACCGTATAAATCTCTAGTCAATATACAAGATCAATGTCTTTTAAATATATAAAATCATTTTGCAGTCAACTTGTAGGCAGTCTATTTTACTGTCTAGTCACTTACCAAAATCAATATTTACCCATTAGTTTTGATCGCTGTCCTGTCAGTTCAAAAAATCACTGTCTTGTCATAATAATACATCACTAACTAATCAATATAACAGATCTTTTGACTGGACAGAAAATTGTAATTGGTGACCTTGACTTGAGAGAATTGTGTTCAACGCAATTTAAATATTTAAAAATTGAAATTTAAAAAAAAAAAATCATTATTTACAAAATGAACTAAATAATTTCATTTGTTCACATTTCACTTTAACCAAATTTATTTTGTTTAATTAATGTTATTTTTTCCTATTTCTCGTTTTTGTGTTAATTTCTAATCTAAAACAAAAAACTAAAAAATACCTGTCATTTTTAATGGACTAATATGTCAGAACTAAATACGAATATATTAGCAAAAGGAAAACAAAAACGTATGTATATTTGCTTTTATAAACATTTTCACAACAAAAATCTATGTCAGAGATCATCATTGTCAACGTCAGCATCATCATTCTCTTTTTGCCATCACTTTTCCATACAACAACAAAAACAAAAAAAAAAAATACTAAAAAATGCAAGTAAACAAACAACAAGTTGAAATAAAAATTTGTTTTACTCAAACACACTAACACTATGAAAAAGATATGGTGTCTCAACATGTCTGTGTTTAAAAAAAAGGAAAAATAATACATTCTTTCATTATGTATGTGTGTGTGAACATTGAATATGAGTACATAAAAAATTATTGTATTTATTAGGAGATGATGGTGATGGCGATGATGATGATGACCTTTTATTTTTAGTTTTTTCTTTTCTTATTCCCATTGAGTTGAAATAAAATGGGGAACCTGTTACGTATACGCCCCAGTAATTTACATCAATTCAATTATAATTGCAATTTGATGTTAAAAATAGAATATAAAATTAATAATAAAAGAACACTGGAGAGTATTTTAAATTAAAGATAAGAGATTTACAATGAAATGTTGTCATTAATTTTTATTTTAAAAAAAATTATAAAACAAATTATAAAACTATAAAATCTACTTGATGCTTAAGATAAAATAACTGTTTTGTCTGAATTTAAAACAAGTAATAATGTGATATTTGGCTATTACGAATCTTCAATATTCACCACCTCAAATGAAAAAATGTGTGAAGTAAATGTTTACAATATACACTTCACTTCATAAAATTAGTTATAACTTTTTTCACTGAAGCGATTTAGACAATTTTTGGAATGATAATGAAGTACAAATAACTTCATATTATGGAAAAATATGATTTTAATTTGTTAATTTATAATCGACAATTTTACAAACTGTTTTGCTTGAATTTAGAGGTTGTCTCAGATATCGATCCATATCTTTAAATATACTTTTCTGAAATTGCTGGTTTTATATAGGAAACTAATAGCTAAATCGACTCAGATTTTGATTTGATTACAGAATATAATAAATTATTGGATCAGAGATGATTTTTTTCTTAGAGTTACAAACGATTTAACAAAGTTAATATACCCTCTTCACCTCTTGTGGTGGTGGAAGGTGTAAAAAAGTATTTCCAAAATTAATTGCCTTAAAGTTCTTTTATTATTATTATTTTTGTTATTTTATTAGGTCAATATTTATCTACATTTATAAACAAAAATCCCAAAGGCATATAACTTTCTTCAAAAACGAAGTGTCAAATTGTTTTTATGTTTTATTTTGTTTTTGTTAAACGTTTCTTCTGAGAATCTTTGGGATTTTCTTAATAAGTCATTAAATCTTAAATGGTTTATTGTGGGATTCCCTGTGGTTCAAGGTTAACCATAAAAAAATTACGTTTTTCTCTCTTTTCTGTCTCTATTATAATTTTTCTGTGTCTATTATAAATTGATTGACGTTTGCCAAAGAGATTTATAAAAATTATTATTGTTGGTCTGGACGCAGCAAATGAAAAAAATATAAATCTGGAATATTTTTGTTCTTTAGAAAAAAGTATAAAATATCAAAAAGTAAAATTATTCACTTAATAAACATTTTCGTTAGCCTAAATTTTTTAACATTAAAATTCTATAGAAAAGTTTTCGATAACTGTCATATTCATTAAAAACAGTTATCGATAACTCTGATAATGTAAAGCAACTTAAAAAAAAAACTTTATAAGTCTAATGACAACTTAAATTTTGCTTAAGATATGAAATCAATACCTCAATTCATACAAGTAATTATTTCTCATAGCAAACAGACTTGAGTTGAGGGTCATGAAATGTATCATATTGTTGGACATAACTCTTAAAAATTTTTGACATAGTGATGAATTATGGACAGCTTTATATAACGACTAAATGTGTTTGAATTGAAAAAAAAAAATATTTAAGATGTTTGTCTCAGATATTGATCTATATTTTTTATACCGAACCGGTGGGTTTAAAAAAGTGATCGGTATAATACAACAATAAACATTTGTGTCAAATTTCACTGCACTAGAACCATTCGAAGAGCAATAAAAATATCAAAGACAGACAGACAGACAGACAGCCGTACATACATATATCGACTCAGATTTCTGTATATTGTACGAAAATATTTTCTTTATAGAGGTTCGGATAAACCTTTCTTGGTGTGTCCTGGTGATAAATAGCCAATAGATCTTTTCGTTTAACTAAACGATATATTGATTACCTCGTGATGCTAAGTAATATTTTATTTACTGATCTAATTCATTAACAAAACAGTGATCTTGGCTATTGATAATACAGTGAGTAGGCCGAGATCATCGTTATTTAAAATTTTGTAATTGAGACGATTAATCACTGCTAAGATAACTGTCTTCGTAATGAAGTAGAGAGTGATCTTGTCAAAATGATTTTTTCGATCTTGTCTATCGACTAGACATCGATCTTGTCTATCGACTAGTCATCGATCTTGTCTACCAACTAGACATCGATCTTGTCTACCGACTAGACATCGATCTTGTCTATCGACTAGACATTGATCTTGTCTATCGACTAGACATTGATCTTGTCTATCGACTAGACATCGATCTTGTCTATCGACTAGACATTGATCTTGTCTATCGACTAGACATCGATCTTGTCTATCGACTAGACATTGATCTTGTCTATCGACTAGACATCGATCTTGTCTATCGACTAGACATTGATCTTGTCTATCGACTGGATATTGATATTGTCTATCGACTAGACATTGATCTTGTCTATCGACTAGATATTGATCTTGTCTATCAATCATATAATAAACTTGTTTATAAGTTAGATATTGTTTTTGTCTATCAAGTTATCGACCAGAGAAAGAAATGATTTTGTTTCATGAACAGGTAACTGCTGGCTAGAAATTGATCAAGGCTTCTTGCAAGATATTCAGATGGAATTAGCCTGTTAACTAGAATGTGATTTAGCCTATCGACTAGACAGTGATGTAGTCTTTTGAATAGGTTGTGATATAAACTATAAACTAGGTCTATATCTATTCTAATTGACTAGACTGTGATATAGTGTAGATGACTTCATTGAGATCTACTGTAATTGATTAGATTGAGATCGGTTTAATTGATCTATTGATTATTCTATTTGGACTAGATTTTAAAAATATTAAAAATATTTCAATCTAAAAAATTTTCTATAAAAGATTTAACAATAAATTAAAATGATTTTCTAAAGGAATTTTGTTATAATTTTCTATAGAAAATTAATTTAAATCAACATAATTTTAATTTTCCATAAAAGATAGTTTCTAGAAATTTTATCTTTCTGCAAATTTCCTATAAAACATTACAAAAAAACTATTATTATTTTTATTTTGGTTTTAGGCTTTAAAAACGTATTACATTTTTTATTAAAATTGTTCATACAGTACTTTTTTGCATTAAGTCCCACATAAAAGAGAAAAAGTCAAAAGTCATATAAATATTTAAACATTTTTCTCTGTGGGAGAAAATGTTCTAAAGATTTCAATAAATGAACCATAAAATTAAATGCAAACAATATTAAATTAACATTTTTAAATGGCGGCAATAAAAATGTAAATCGCTTTATTTTTATTGCTTTTTGAAAAGAGATTTAATAATTTAAAAAAAGTGTTAAATAAAGTTTATAAATAAATTGGAATTTTCGTTTTAAAAAAAAGTTGTTTTATTTAAAACGATTTTTTTTAATTTGGAAAAAATTTAATCAGTCTACACGTAGGAAAAAAACAATGTAATATTAAATGAAAAAGCTATAATTCAATATTTTATCTGTTATAATTTTGCTTTATAAAAAAACACTTTTAAATTAACATGTTACATAATGTTAATTTAAAAGGGTTCCTAAATTAAAAAAAATCATGATATAGATTTTCTATATAATAGGCATGGGGAATACCTTTCCCCTGATCCTATCTGTCCTACAGTTTGTACAGTTAAACTATTTCTTGAGCAAGTGATTGGAATTATAGTTGCAAACTGTTGCTGTTATAGATATTTTGCAATTAATATTTTCTTTATATGAGTAAAACCTCTCCCCCTGATCCTACCGAAATTGTTATAAACTATATATCTTTCGGATATATAGGAGTTATTCTGTGAACATTGGAATACAATATGAACAAAATAATTCAGTAGGAGTTCATGAAACACATTAGCCAGCGGCTTAGGGACGATTTGGTTTTAGTCGACTTCTCTACATTTTGTTTTAGTCAATAAAATATTACGAAATCAACATCTTAAAAATAAACATTTTTCAAAGTTAATTTTATATTTAGTTTCTTTCTGTGTACTTTTCTTTTTTATGTTCTTAAATTTTGTTACATTTTTACCTGATTTTTAAATTTAGTTTTAAAGATTCTTTTCCTTCACCCTCCTTTTTAAATCTCTATTTCATAAAAACTAATTACACGTGTTGAATTTCTAAACTATTTTGTTGCAAAAAGTTATTTTCTTTTTATTTTATATTAACTTTTTTGTATTTTTATCCAAACTTAAGCGCAAAGTACAAATTAAAGCACATTTCAGATACCGAACATTCCTGTACCTGCAAATAGAATGTGAACAACAAAAACACAAAGAAACTCACTCGAACTATTCGAACATACCAAAACAACACACTGACTAAACAGCTCAACAGTACAACCAAAGAGAAGGGCAAAGAAATGAACAGGACACAGGAGTGACTACATGAAATCACGACACTTAACAGTTTTTTTTTCAGAATTTCACAAAAGAAAAAATGTAGAGAAAAAAAATCAAAATAAAAATGAACACGAAACGAAAAATCTGTGAAAGCAACTCAAAAGACAAAACATGGTGGAGGAAAAAAGAGACGAAGAGGGAAAAATAAACTTTATTGCTTTCCAAAGTTCAATTGAGTGAGAGGAATAGATGGCTTATGGAGTTTACAGTAAATGGTTGTGAATACACATATAAAAAGGAAAACTGAAGATGGATTAAGTAAGAGAATTTTTTTTTTGATAATTTGAATTTTTCTATAAAAAACTTTTCGATAACTTGAATTTTTCAATAGAAAATTTTTCTATAACTTTAAATTTCTATAGGGATTTTTTCGATAACTTTAATTTCTATAGGAAACTTTTCGATAACATTAAATTATCACATTAAATTTATATAGGAAATTTATCGATAACTTCATTTTCTTTTTTCAATAACTTCAATTTTCGATAAAATATTTAGACAATTTTTTGGATAACATCAATTTTCTATAGAAAATTTTTCGATAACATCAATTTTCTATAGAAAATTCCTCGATAACATCAATTTTCTATAGAAAATTCCTCGATAACATCAATTTTCTATAGAAAATTCCTCGATAACATCAATTTTCTATAGAAAATTCCTCGATAACATCAATTTTCTATAGAAAATTCCTCGATAACATCAATTTTCTATAGAAAATTCCTCGATAACATCAATTTTCTATAGAAAATTCCTCGATAACATCAATTTTCTATAGAAAATTCCTCGATAACATCAATTTTCTATAGAAAATTTTTCGATAACATCAATTTTCTATAGAAAATTTTTCGATAACATCAATTTTCTATAGAAAATTTTTCGATAACATCAATTTTCTATAGAAAATTTTTCGATAACATCAATTTTCTATAGAAAATTTTTCGATAACATCAATTTTCTATAGAAAATTTTTCGATAACATCAATTTTCTATAGAAAATTTTTCGATAACATCAATTTTCTATAGAAAATTTTTCGATAACATCAATTTTCTATAGAAAATTTTTCGATAACATCAATTTTCTATAGAAAATTTTTCGATAACATCAATTTTCTATAGAAAATTTTTCGATAACATCAATTTTCTATAGAAAATTTTTCGATAACATCAATTTTCTATAGAAAATTTTTCGATAACATCAATTTTTTATAGAAAATTTTTCGATAACATCAATTTTCTATAGAAAATTTTTCGATAACATCAATTTTCTAAAGAAAATTCCTCGATAACATCAATTTTCTATAGAAAATTCCTCGATAACATCAATTTTCTATAGAAAATTCCTCGATAACATCAATTTTCTATAGAAAATTCCTCGATAACATCAATTTTCTATAGAAAATTCCTCGATAACATCAATTTTCTATAGAAAATTCCTCGATAACATCAATTTTCTATAGAAAATTCCTCGATAACATCAATTTTCTATAGAAAATTCCTCGATAACATCAATTTTCTATAGAAAATTCCTCGATAACATCAATTTTCTATAGAAAATTCCTCGATAACATCAATTTTCTATAGAAAATTCCTCGATAACATCAATTTTCTATAGAAAATTCCTCGATAACATCAATTTTCTATAGAAAATTTTTCGATAACATCAATTTTCTATAGAAAATTTTTCGATAACATCAATTTTCTATAGAAAATTTTTCGATAACATCAATTTTCTATAGAAAATTTTTCGCTAACATCAATTTTCTATAGAAAATTTTTCGCTAACATCAATTTTCTATAGAAAATTTTTCGCTAACATCAATTTTCTATAGAAAATTTTTCGCTAACATCAATTTTCTATAGAAAATTTTTCGCTAACATCAATTTTCTATAGAAAATTTTTCGCTAACATCAATTTTCTATAGAAAATTTTTCGCTAACATCAATTTTCTATAGAAAATTTTTCGCTAACATCAATTTTCTATAGAAAATTTTTCGCTAACATCAATTTTCTATAGAAAATTTTTCGCTAACATCAATTTTCTATAGAAAATTTTTCGATAACTTTATTATAACTTTTCATAATGAAAACTTTTTATGACTATAAAATTTCTGTAAAAATAATTTTTATGACTTAAAATTTTTCGATAATTTTTTTAATTTTTTTTTCATATTTTTTTCATATTTTTTCCATATTTTTAGTTTCTTTTTTACAAAATTTTTTGTTTTGATAACTTTATTCTTCCAGCTGACAGTGTAATTAAATGAACATTTATCGAAACATTCAATAAAATATTTTATCTGTTCTATTTTATATGTTTGCATGTATAAATATCTCTATGTGTATGTGAGTGTGTGTACATACGTAGTTAGCATTGTTAGTTAGTTTAATAGAACTACAACAGCAAAGACAACAACAATAATACTACTAGCAATATTATCAGTATCTATAACAACAGCAACTATAACATCCAACAGCAGCAGTTGCAAAAACAAAGCAAAAAAATAGTTATAAAAAAATTTGTGGTTGTCAAAGGAAGCGGAAGTGATAAACGCATAGACATACATGTTATCGAATAATGTTCGATAACATTCGCTACAAAAAAGAAAGAGAATCATAAAAAAATATTTATCTTTTCTTTAATTATCTTATTCTGATTTCGCAGAGAAAAAATACGATTTAAATCTTCTATTAGAATAATCATAGAATTATTTAATTGACACAATGTCAAAAGCACACAAATATAATCATAACTTTAAGAAGCTGCTCCTCAAGATTATGCATCCTCATGGGAAGGAAAAAATGTGATAATAAAGAAAGTATTTTTGTAATTACACAGTGAAAAGAAAATATTGGTTGAATTAAATTTTATAGAATTAAATGTAAGTAAGTAATTGTTTCTTTGTTTTTAGATGTGCTATTTTTTTACTCTCAATTGTTGAGTATTTGTTTTCTTAGGTGATAATAACATTGTCACTTGCACACCTTGTACTATTTATTCAGGTAAATATATTTGTATATGTATTGGTATGGTATATGTAAATGGATATTTCATTCTTAAAATAAATACAGAAGAACATGTGCATGATGTTAAGAAGACTTTTTATACCCTTCATCACTATAAGATCATATTAAGTTTGTCATTTCGTGTACCACTGTGTGGTAAACACAGAGAGTAATAATTTGAAACACATGAAACTGATCTTTGTAACTAATAAAGTCAAGTGAAAATAGGATCGGGGAAAGGGGTATTTCCTTTTTAAAGAACTGTTACAACAACATTTTGGGTGGGTCTAATCAGGGGCATCCGTCACACAAAGCAATCTTTGGCCGAATGTGATTCGTGTCATTCCAGAAGGAGGAATTTATTGTCGTGAGAACGCAAAATGCATGTTGTTGTTATTTTAACAGTTCAGCTGAATCTGGTTATTCCTTCCTTTGGGAAAAACTTCCGATTGATACAGCTGTCACTGGGTTGACGTTGCCGACAACACTTTGTACTTGTGGTTGGTGCACTCTAACTACTTATTGTCTTACCTGTTCTACTTGATGGTTAATGAGCAGAATAAAAGGGCAATAGAAGTTTATGGACCGATACTCGTAAACTTAAACCCAATTCTTTAATGGGGTGTTACATGGGATCTATAATCAAACATGAACCGATATTTGCGAAATTACTTTTGATAGTTAGAAAACTGATTGTGCTAAATTTCAATCCATATTTAAGAGAATTTTAAACTTAAATCGAAATTTTCAGGAAGGTAATATGATGGATCCAGAACAATGAAATTTTTTCACTCTTAACCATAATACAAGTTTATGGCAAATTTCAGATAACTAGAATTTAATTGGTAATGTACATTGACACCATCACTGTGAGCTGTATCAAAATTTCACATATTTTAGTCTATATCTCTTTTTCCATAATTTCGAATTTGATGATTTTGGATATAATAATAAAGTATAAATCGCAATTAAATAGATTTTCATAAAGAATTTGGGGTTTCCTCAGGTATCGATCTATATATATTTCTCTTTTATGACCTAATGAAATTTCATTTATTTCGGACAAGCAGTCTGGGCATGAAAATGTTTCCAACAGTCAGACGAACATGGCTTAGTCTACTCTGATTTTGATTGGATGCAAAATTATATATACCTTAATGGGTCATGGATGTGTTCTTCTTGGCGTTACGCACGAAATGATAAAGTCAATATACCTTCATCACCACTTGCGGTGATGGAGAGTATAAAAATGATTTAAAACCGATTAAATCATTTGGTCAAGAACTATTTAAGGCACAAATAAATCTTCACATGTTCATGATATTATTATAAAGTGGCAGAGATGGATGTAGATCGTTTCCAATCATTAAAACAATTATACGAATTTTCGTAAAATTCGGGTTTCGGAAAAAGGTTTCAAATTATAGTATTTCTCGTATAAAAAGATAATATTTATTAACGTATTTATAAGGTTGTTTATGAAAATGTAGGGTGAGTCCAGACCATATATTTATTCTAGTGTAGGGTATTTCAAATTTAGTCCTTGATTTTTTTGTGACTAAAATTTTACATTTACATTATAAAGCGCTGAAGTAAATATTTAGCTTTTTTACTTGAATATTACAAATGCATTACTACCGTTTTAAACACTTAAAGAAATTAATTTATCGAAAAATATATTAAATTAAAAATTAATAATTTAAATAATTTTAAAAAGAATTATAAAAAATGTTTATTTAAATTTATATCAATTAAACAATTATGAAAAAATTGTTTAATTTTTTTTCCATGTGTATGTGTATATTTTTATATATTTTACTTGCTAACAACAATGTAAGTAATAATGTTTGAATGTATGTGTGCATGCATAAGTATTAAATATATAATAAATAAGAATTATAATGCACAACACAATTGCAATATAAATGTAGATATATTTTTTTCTCCACAAATACTTGTATAAAATACGTGTGTATTGTATAAATGTATGAATAAATTCTATTTTATATTTCTAGTATTTTGTGTTTGTGGTTGAATATCAATGAAATAATAATTTACAAAAAAAAATATATTACTTTTATGATAGTGTGTGTGTGTGTAAGAATATCTATTTACATCAGTATATGTGTATACATATGAATGTATGCAAAAAGCATGTTAATATATTTGTTATTATATAACAAAAAGTTTATAAATTGTTACTGATAAAAATGTCAGATTTAATGAAATTTGTTGCACAGATTTATGTATAAAATTTATGAATTTAATACCAACAATTTATAAAGTTTAATAAGATTTGCATACTTTTGATGATAATTATAGAAAATTACTTAGAGAAAAGTAGAGAGAAGTAGAAAATAGGAAATGATATACGAGGATGATTAGAAATTTGAAATCTGAAGGAGGATGTTTTAGCTTAAGAGTATGTTTGGAGATCAATTTTGTTCTACGTAAATCTGAAAATAAGTAAAATAGGTGATGACGTTTTAATTAAAACACTACCATTTTATACGTTTCATTTTTTCTTTTTGGCCAATCTGTAGTTTTTATTTCAGTCAATAACTTTTTTCCCTCTGTTTTTCGAGTTGTCACTTGAATATGTTGAACAAAACTTTGAAAGAATAATTAAAAAAAATATTGAATTTTTGCTAAAAACTTTAATTATTTTGTTCTTGTTGAAAAATTTTAATTTTTTTTTAAATTTTAATTTTTGGTAAAATAAAAATTTGTGTTTAAAAAATTTGAATTTGTTATTAAAAATTTCTAAAGTTTAAATATAAAATACTTTGTAGAGCAATAATTTTCTATAAAAAGAAACAATTTCTGTAAAGAAATTTTTATGAGCAACAAAGTTCACTAAAAAACTCTCTTGAGTATAAAATTCCCATAAGAAACATTGTTTAACAACAAAATTTGGTGTGATACATTTAAGCAACAAATTTTTCAAAACATTCATTGCAACAAATTTCTAAAGAAAATATTAAAAGAAATTTTTATTAAAAAAAATTGTTGATGAGAAAGTTTATAAATGATATTTTGTCTAGCAATTCATTCATATTAGAAACATTATTGAGCAATAAATTTACATTAGGAACATTTTTGAGCAACATATTTGTAGATGAAACATTATTGGGCTACAAAAATATATATAATAAACTATATAAAACAACAAATTACTAAATTAAAACATGTTGATGAAACATTTTTTAAAATATGCTGACATATTTGTAGATGAAACATTATTGGGCTACAAAAATATATATAATAAACTATATAAAACAACAAATTACTAAATTAAAACATGTTGATGAAACATTTTTTAAAATATGCTGACAACAAATTTCTAAAGAAAATTATGAAATTTTAATGAAAAATTTTTATTTCGTTTTCGAATATTTTTTTTTAATTCTAAAATTTTTTTATTAAAAATTTAATTTTTTTTTATTAAAAATTTAAATTTTTGTTAAAAATAGAAATTATTGTAAAAAATATATTTTTTCAAATTGAAAAACTTGAATTCATGTTAAAAGTTTTAATGTATGCTAAAAAATTATATATTTTTGAAATATTTATATTTTAATTAAAAGTTTTGTTAAAAACTGTACTTTTTTAATTATTATTTTATATTTCTTTAAATTGGATTTTTTGTTAAAAATGTATTTTTTTATATATTGATTTTCGTAAAAATTTTGATTTTCTTTAAAAATTTTAATTTTTGTTGAACGTTTTTTTAAATTTTTTAAAATAAATAATTAATATTAAAATATTAGTTATTTAGATTTTTTTTCAAAAATTAGAATTTCTCTTAAAAATTCGTAAATTGGAATTTTATTAAAAAATTGGAATTTCTGTTACAGATTATTTTTTTAATAAGATTTTATTTAAATTCGATTTTTTTGCTAAAAATTAGAATTTAACCAAAAATTTGGCATTTTTTAACGATAAAAATTTTTCGTAAAATTTGAAACTTTTGCGAAAAAATTGAATTTATGTTAATTCAAATAATTGAACTTATTGATAAAAATTGGAGTTTTTATTAAAAATTGATTTTTTGGAAAAAGTTAAATTTTGTTATTTCTTTTCTTTTCTTTTTTTTTAATTTAAGCAATTTTTTAATTACAAATGTAATTTTTAGTGAAATACAGTTTTTAATAAAATTTAATTTTTGAAAAATTTTGAATTGTGGATAAATAAAAATAATAATTTTGATAAATAAAGGACACCTTAATAGCAATTGAACGTGAAATTAGGGTATTATGAGCTTAATTTCAGCCTGAAGTATTTCATTACTCCGATCGCACTTGCTTGAGAACACGCTTAACTTCAAAACAGAATTCATGTACTTTTTGCGAAACAGTACGTTTGGGATTTCATCCATATGCTTCTGGTAGCATATGACTTAATGCACGAGCTAACTATAGACAATATTATGAGGGACACATTAACTAATACTGTTAAATATTAAATAAAATAAATAAAATATCTACAATATTAACTTACTGAGCCAAATTGGAAATTTTCATTGCGTTTTTTTTTTTAAATCGACTAAAGAAAATTTTATTTTAAAAAATTTAACAATTAAATTTTATGTCAGTCCAGTAAATGTAACAAATTCATTCCAAAAAAATCATAAAACCAGAGACCGACAACAGGGCGATAAAAATTATAAAAATTAAATGAATGTGAATAAAGAACAAAAAGGGACCAAAAAGAACAGAAAGTAACAGTTAAATTAACGGAAAAATTTAAAACAAATGAAAATCACAATAGATTTCTCTCAGAACTTTTTCCAAACAAATTTAAGTTTTGTTTTGGAAAAACCATTCCTTCAATTCTTTCTCCTTCAAAAAAGAGGAAATAAAATACCGACAATTAAACCTAAAAGAACTTGAAACCTTATTTTTATTTGTGAATTTCTTGAAATGGGTTTTAATTTTATTCTTTTAAACAATAAAGATTTTTATAGCCTCCTCCAGCACAACTGGTATATTAACTTTGTCATTTCGTGTGTAACGCTAAGAAGGAATCATATCAGATATCAAAATCTGAATCTATTTAGCTATGTACATCTGTTTGTCTGTCTGTTGTTGGCACGCAGAGCTGAGAAGTTTCCTATTTAGCTAATTCGCTTCAATATATTAAAATATATAGACCGAAATCTGAATTGTCGTAAAATTGTCCATTAGAAGTTTTATCATAATATAGAATAAGATTTTGTCATAATATAAAGTTGTACGAACTTCATATTCATTCCAAAAATCATCGAAATCGGTTCAGTAGAAAAAAAGTTATGGGCAAAAATAAAACTTATTTTATGACTCATTGAGTATTCTGTGTTGTATATAAGAAAACTGGTTATATATTATACACGTTTGTGAGTGTTTGTGTGTGAGTGGGTATGTACGTAACATTAAGTTTTCATTTATACGTATTTGTGGTGGAGGGTATTGAAGATTCGGTGTAGTCGAATAAAGCATTCTTACTTGTTTTTTTTAATTTTCTTTGTGTATCAGTTTAAATTTGTAAAAATAAAATTTTATTGTCTAAACGTGTTGAAGTAGAGTGATTTTTTTGGCCAAATCGTTTGTTTTCGACACATGAAAACTTTATAGGGAAATTTCCTTCTTTTCTGAAGGTGCAAACAAGGACCATTAAAGTAAGAAATAATGATTTTGAAAAACACATGTCTTTGATTTGTATTAAATGTTATTTTTTTATTTCTGGGTTTTGATATTTTTATTGTATTTAAATATTTATTAAAAAACGGTAAAAACGAATTGTAGAAATCCGAAAGACCTACAAAATTTTAATGCAAAATAGAGTACTTTAAATTTGTATCTGTTTATTTGAAGATATTAGGTGTACAAATAAATTCTGGGCTGTAACTTTATCGATTTTGTTTTAAAAATATTACTACTACTTGGAGATCCTTATCTGATTCTCCAAAGGTCCACAAGTGGAGCCACAGATTAATACAATAAAATGTATGGTCCGTAAACGCTTTTTTTAAAAATAATTGTGTAACATCGGAAATGAAGAAGCTGCGAATTTCAAAGGGAAACTTAATTGAAAAAAATTGTATAGGAAACATTGTAGCGAAACCAATTTGTATAGGAAACATTGTAGCGAAACAAATTTTATGTGGAAAATAAATTCTATAGAAAATACTTTATCAAACAACTATTTTCCTTAAAGGAAACCTTGTCTAGCTTCATATTTCCATAGAAAATTCTATTGAGTAGAAAACAATTTTTAAGCAACAAATTTATCTAAAGGAAACTTTCTTGAGTAACAAAATTTTTATATTCTTTTAAGTAAAACAATTATAAAGAAAACATTGTTGAACAACAAATTTCTACAGAAAACTTTGAAGCAAAAAAAAGTCTGTATCAACAAATTCCTATAAGAAACATTGTTGATCCACAGAAAAACCAAATTCTATATTAAACTATTTAATGCAAAAGTTTTAAAAATATTATAAGCAACTAATTTCTAAGGTTTGAATATCAGATTCTTTATTAAACAACAATTTTCTCTAAAAATAATTTGTTAAGCAATAATTTTCTGTAAAGAAATTTTGATGAGCAAAAAAATTTTATAAGAAATTTTGAAGCAACAAAATTTAATAAGAAATTTTGAAGCAACAAATTTATATATTTAACTGTGTTCATGGAAAAATTTTTAAAACATTCAGCGCAACAAGTTTCTAAAGAAAATATTGTTTAGCAACAATATTGTTTATATGCGAAATTGAGCAACAAATTTAAAAAAGAGGAAATTTCAGCAACAACTTTTTATAAAGTTTTAACAATATGTTGTTGAGCGATATTGTAATATAGGAAACTTGGTCGAAACTTTTATTAAAAAAAACTTTGTTGGAATAGATTTTAAAGTAAGGTTCAATAAGAAAACATGTCTATATGTTGATGCAACATGTTTCTATACAAAATTTTGTTGAAACAACAAAATTTTAAAATTTTATTGTAAGTTTGAGCTATTTTTTCTGTGTCCAAACAACTGAGGAACTTTTAATGGGTTACTTTTTTAAGTAATAAATTTATGAAAAAATACAGAATTTATTTAAAACTTTTGGAAATTTGAATATAAACATTCTAGATAAAATATAATATTCTAAAATGTTAAGCAACAAGTTTCAATTGAATTGAAAATTTTGAAATTTTGGAATAAAAATTGAGAATTAGTTTTCAACTCTGTAGTAAGAAATATTTGGTCCTTATTTTAGGCAAATTTCATAATAATAACTGTATTTATATAAAATTTATTTAAGGTAACAAATTATGTTTTATGGAAAATAAAATTATTTTAAATTTTTATTATTATAACTAATTAACGTTATTAACTAAAAACAGTATGAAACTTGTCCTTCTCTCCAACAAAATTTGAATTTTCTTCGTATGTTTCTATGATAAAATTGCTCGGCAGTTTCGCAAAAGTATAAAACATTTTCATTCCAGAACACATCAAAATCTACTGTTACTAAACTTAGTTGCCCACCTAATATTATTCCTTTTACAAGAAATGCAATAAAAGCAATTAAATTTCAATATTTTCAGGTTTTATTTTATTTTATGGTTTAAAATTCAGATAAACAAACAAACCATTTTCCGAAATCTTTAAATAAACCATAAACATTTTACACACACACACAAAAGCAAATTGTGTATCATATTTATGTTATTGTTATTATTATTGCTGTTGCTAAATGTACGTGTAACTGTGTTTGTGTTAAATATACCCAGCAATATTTGGAAGACTAAATAGAAATTTTCACCTGATTCACCACATTAAATTGAACTCTATTTACTCCACTACTCATGAGAATAAGTACCACACCTGACAAATTTTTATTAGTTTAATACCTCTATGTCTATTGACTCCAATAAGGATCAATGATATATAAAAGGAAATTGGTTGCCATGTATCCATTGGTAGACCTAATAAGTGGGTCTGTTGTCTTACTTTTCATACAAAAACTGCTGGGTATTTATCACCTTTTTCAAAATTTACTCTGCAAATCAATGATTTTGTTCTGGTTTTTAGAATTGAGGTCTGTTTATTCTATGATGGTGTCAAAATTAAATGATGCCTAAATACAGGTGTTCTACCATAATAAGAAAATAACATTTAACCGAAACAAATAGTTCTTAATAACACAAAACAAAAGCAACAAAGAGATAAATAAAAGTTTGCCATTGGATATGTAACGCTAAGAAGGAATCATTTCAGGCCCCATCTGAGTCGATTTAGCTATGTCCGCCAGTATATTTGTCTGTCGGTTTTTGATATGCTCATATTTTCTATGATTTTCAGATTTACAATGTTCGACAGATCTCAATGACATTTGATCTGAGTATTTGTTAGAGTCCTAAGAAGTTTCTTATTTTAAACCAGCAAAATCGGTTCAGTAAATTAAAAAATGTAGACTGATATCTGAGGTAACTTCTAAGTACAAACAAAAATCTCTCTTTGAAATTGTCAATTACAAATCGACAAATTAAAGTGAAATTTTGCCAAAATATTTATTTATATGCATTTCACTATCATTCCAAAAATTATCAAAATCAGTTCAATAGAAAAAAATTAAAGCCAAAAGTATATCTAATTTGCTGATTCATCAAGTGAGTGTATGTGTTAGTGTGTATGTACGAAACATAACATATTTTCTTCACATGCATTTATAGTGGAGGATACTGAAGATTCGGCATTGCCGAATATACCATTCTTAGATGTTAATATCCCCATTTAGTTGCAAAACCCAATATTAGTAAAAATAAACACCTTAATTACAGTAATAATAATTTCCTGACTTAAAGTCATTTTTTGCCTCTTGGTGATTTTGGATGTTTCAAATATAAATTTGAATATTTCCTTCTTCTTCTGCTTCAAAAATAGTTAACAAAACTACAAATTTGTTGTTTAGGCTTCTTTGTTTTGTTAACAAGATTAAAGTTTATCTTGGAGAAGTTGCTTGTTGAAAGGAAAAGTTTTTATTTGGAAGAAAAACTTTATTGCAACATAAAATAAGAGAAAAGTTTTCAATCTAAAATGAGATAAGTTTACTTAAAAATAAATTAACATTTAGTTAATGACTTTATTTAGCTAAAGGAAGTAAATCGATTTAATGCAAATTGTAAAATGAAACTATAGGAAACAATTTATTTATTTTAACGTAATTGTTTTTTTCATCATATTATAGTTAATGCAAAAATGTTTATGATTATTATAATCATATTATGATCATATTTTCTTTCTTATTTTAATACAAATGTATTATAGCTAACTCATGATTGTTTTGATCATGTTGGTATTAAAATTTGAATAAAATATGTGAAGATATATCGTTTACATTATAATTAATATTAAAAATGGATTTGATTATCACACAATCATAACAATTTTCAATTATTTCCCTTAAAATGTCATAATATTTGCTGCAAAACTAAAATGTCTTTCACTCAAATATATTTATTGTGATGTTATCATAATATGGTTATTTATATAATATTAACAATTATAATTAAAAGATATATATGATTGTCATAACTATATTATGATTATTGGATACCTCTCTTATTTCCATCAACTCATAATATTTGCCTTAAACTAAAATAATTTGACTTGATCACATTTGTATGAAAAATTATCATAATATGTTTACCATTTATCATATTAGTATAGTAGAAAAAATGGAAATAAATCAGTATCTAGAGTATTTCGTGGATTTTCTATTGCATTTAATTGGATTTAGTAATATGAGACATTAACATAAAATACAATTTTTCGGAATTTTAGGGATTCAACACTTTAACTTAGAGTTTTAATTTATAATCACGTAGCCAAAATATTGGATCAAAAAATGTGTAAATCTACGCGACGCATGTCGTTATAAACTGGCAATTCAAGTTATTTTATAAAATAGAAAATATTTATATATATTTATAAATAAGTTATCACTACCGACAAACTAAAGCTGATAACTGGCAGCATTTATAACCTCTACAAACACAAGTGGGGATGAGGGTATATGAACCTTGTCATTGCATTTAAAACGCCAAGAAGGAACTTTTAAAGATCACATAAAATATATATTCTTGTATTAAATCAAAATTCTTGTCCCTCAGTCTTCACACGCTTACATCCACAATAATTTAAAAAGCTCAATGGAATTGGACTGAGTATTTATTATTGTTCTAAAGATTAAGATCGATATAGATTTTTAGTACAATAGATCGATACGTCCTCTTAAAACTAAAAAAAATGAACATCGGTTATCACTAAGTGACTTATTGGATTTTCTTGAAATTTGTCTTTAGAGGGATTTATTAGGTACTAAACAATTTTGGGTAGGGCTCGGGAGTGGAAATCCTCCTTATAATCGAAAGAGTTTGTATCGCATATTAATATAGGAAATTTCACCAAATTTGGCACATAAATAGTGATTTGTCACCATATTATTATACACTAGAAAATTTTCGGACAACAACATTTATGTGAAATTTATTTTATGGCAGCTAGAAGAGCCCTCGTAAAATTTTTCAAATTAATTTTTAATTAGATTTATTTTAACCAAAATGAGAGATTTATGCCCTCCAAAATGATATTTGGAATGGGGTTCTATGGGGCTTATGAGAATAATGAATGCATAATGTGGCACAACAAAGGGTGTGAATACAGATTTCCTATAATATATCATCATTTCTATGGCTTTTTGGGAAGAATATACAAATTTAGAAAATATCTTTTAAATTGTGAAAAACATGCATTATCGTTTTTTATGCCTCCAATTGAAACCATTTTCAATTTTCCATTATTTATTTTATACAATTTTTAAAATGAATTTTATTTCGTTTCAATAAATTTCTTTATAAAAAACTCTATCAAAAGTGGAAACCACATACAAGCAACAATTTTATAAAACACATACGAGGTTGATAAATGGTTTTATTAAACCAAAAGAAATCCTGCAACATGCAACATATTATAATGACAGTAAAACTAAAAATTAAATCACTAGTCAACCATGAAAAAATCGATCTGTATTGATCATAAGAATTGTTATTCTGTACTCGATATAAAATTTAAAATTTTTTTGTCTAAAATTTTCTCTAAATTAAGTTTGAAAAGAAAACTGTCAAACTGTTGGTTTGTTTTCTTTTGGAAATGTTAAGCATCCTTCACTCATTTTGACCAAATCTGTCAAATATACATATTATGTTCATGTGTGTCTGAGTATGAGTGTACAAATGTGTGTATGTGTCTACTTAATGAGATGAGAATGAATTTAATAAATGTCGAAAGAGCTGTGAATACACGGTGGGGAAGGAAAAGTTTTATTTTTTATTTAAAGTTGTTTAAGACATCGGTAAAATATGGTATTTTAGAGGGTATATATAGGTTTTTGTTATTCATTATTTTTATTTTTCAAGACAACAAAATTTGTGAAAAGGACTGTTATTGATTGTGTATTGAGGTGCAAAATCAATATTCACTTACTTTAAAAAAAATTGCTTTCGATACAGAGGGCATTTGTCTGGTCATGCAAAATTGAGGAAAATTGTTCTCAAGAGCAAGAAAATGACAAAATCATCCTCATAAGGATTGAAGCCAAGAGACCACGAAAGGTGATGATGCTTATCATTTTTGCATCATTTTGCAAAATATTCATTTCATTTCATAGATATTTGACGAATTAAAAAAAAAAAAAAAACAAAACCAAATCTGGAAGTTTACCCACTGTCCCTTAACAGTTGAAGGCCTTTAATAATCCAAATGAACATAAAAAATCCTTAGCAATAAATTTGCCTTATTAAGATATTTTCAACGTTTCAGAAGTTTGCACCGAAACCGAGTTCAGAAGAATTTTGAGCTGCTGAAATTCATTTTATCTTGAATATCTCTGAAACTATAAGAGATAACCTACATAAAAGTGTGAGTAAGTGATTTATTTATTTTATATTTATATTTATTGTCTCAATTTATTAAAATATTTTTTGACAAATTTTTTTAAAAATCAACATACACGATGTAGCCGAAGTGGAGAGTCACCAATTATACACCTGATCACAAAGGCACTTTATCAACTCCAAAATATCCCATATATCCCATAATCATGTGAAATTTCATTGAACCTTAACGATTCAAGAGTTATAGAATAAATGCCAAAAAAATCGATTTGGTCACAATGTGCATCGTCAATATTTTTGATCAAAAACACTATAAATCAACAAAATTTGTTTTCTGAATAGATCTTATAGCTCCGAACTTGGACAAGGTTTTTAGTCCTCTTTTGAGATTTATAGTGATAACAGTTCTGTCAATATTTTTGTTAAACTTCATTTAAACCTAATGAACTCACACAAGCCTATCAAATTAGAAACAAATTAGAAAAAGGAAATTTAAAAGTTATCATGTCAATAGTGCTCTAATTCAACCCTCAATAACTCCATTTCTTCTCAAGAAGTTAAGTCTCTTTCTAACTCATATATACTGGCACACCTCACTAACTTTCGAAAATTCCATCGAAATCCATTCAACCCATTAAATTTAAAAAAATATTTTGTATTCTGTCCCATAGTAGAGAATGATAAAGTTTTAATAGGGACAGACGTACAATTTGGTTTAAATGACAATAATGTTCATTTTTACAATGAAGATGATGTTGATGATGATAATAACGGGTTATTCAATATTAAAAAAAGGGACTGACACTAACAGAATCACAAACACAACACAAACACACATTCTCCTTACACTCATATCAACACACACACACACCCACAATACACACTCTTTTTATGGATTTAATAATGTGAAGCATTAAATAAATGGATGAGTGAGTAGATGAAAATATAAGTTAATCTTTAGAAGGGCGTACGAGGGACCCGGGGAGAAAGTCATTTAAATCAATTGATTTTTCCTCTACAACAAGGTCGTCACTAAGAGAAAATGTTTGTATAAAATGCAAATTACTCAAAGTAGGTGTAACAGTGGGTTGTTATCGTATGTGTGTGAGTGTTGGTTTTTTCTATTGTCTGTGTATGTATTGAAATTAATCTTTGACAAAGTGTATGTTTATGTTTTTGAAAGGGACAAAGGTCTAGCATTAACTTCTCCCTTCTGCCGATATCTCTCTCCCTTTCTTTGTCCCCCTTTTGCTTCATGTTTAATGTCATTGATGTTTTATTTGTATTCCTCTATCTTTCTTTATAAATATCTCTTTGTGTGTGTGTTTGTGTAAGTTAAAGCCACAAGTGGTAACTACAAATTCCTATAATTACTTGTCAAAAAAATAACAAAAACTCATTTATATATATATGTATTTGTTAGTATATGTGTAGCAAAACAATAACAATGAAAAAGTTTAGTTTAAACTGTTTAAATGCAAAACAACTTTATTGTTGGAAAGTGAAGCATTTACAACTAGAATTTTAGTAACATCTGTAGTTGTAATGTTTTATTTCCTGTGTTTTAGTTAATGAATTATAATGAAAATTTCCGTTAAAAAAGTTTTTGTGTGTGTGTGTGTGTCAAATTATTTTTCAGCTTAGAAACTAAGGAAATTAAACTAATTTAAAATTACTTAAATGCTAAATGATGAAATATTAAGGAAATTATTATTTTGGATCACCAGTGGGGCATTTGTAATCTTAACGCAAGTTTTGCTTCTTGACTTTTTCCATTTATAAAGTATACACTGAACCAAATATTGTAGGTAATATTAATGAAAATTTTTAATAGAACTTTAACGAAAAAATAAACAGATTTTTATTCTAATTAACATAGTTTTTCTTTAAATTGAAGTATTTTCTTCAAATGTACTAAAAAGCTTAATCAAAACATTTTTTTGTAAAAGATGTTAAACTGAATAAAATTTCTTTAAAAATTAACGAAAAAATAACGAAATTGGGACCTATTTCTCACTGTAGTGGATCTGTCGATATTCGATAATCAATTTTTGCTTTGTATGGGGCCTACTTCACCCCAAATCTTATCCGCCTTACATTTTGTCCAGTAAAACAGTCAATTGAGGAAGTTTTTGGGACCCTAAGTTACAGTTCTTCAGATATTCTTCAATCAATATTTGCTTTGTATGAAGGGTACTCCTCTCAACTAAAATTTCGTAAATTTAACTTAAATATGATGTTTATTATTAAATAATATTCATCAATATAAAACATTTATTTAATTCAATTTGATTAATGTTTTATTCAAATTGAATAATATTTACTTAAATTAATTTTATATTTGTTAATGAATTCCAATAGTCATATTGACAATTTTTCGCCAATTTGAAGAATTCAAGAAAAATTTACGAAAATTTTCGTTATGATGAATAAAGATTTTATTGGCTGATATTTAACTAACGTTTCTTCAGTTCTACACTCTTTTTCATTATATTTACTACTTTTATGGTTCACTAAATTTTTTAAATAATAAAATCGAAAAAGATATACTGCTGGCATCATTATTTGGCCATTTAAGGCTCTTTCCTGAAACTTATATATAAACCGATTCAATTGAAAATTAATAATTTTTAAAATGCTTTTAACAAATATCGTTCCATATTATTATATAAAACATCAAGAGATTTAGATCATTAGTAAGAAAAATGGTTCAGAAATAAAAATATTGAAAAAATTTCAGAACTCGTCGAAACAAAAACAGCTTATTAGGTTTAAAATCTTACAAAATGTGGAAATTGAAAGGAGACTGACTCGAATATTATAACCAAACTTAGATTAGGACTTTGGTTATTATATAAGACCTTTGACCCAAACAGGGATGGATTTAAATATTTTTATGGTACCGTCATTTACATGATATTTAAATCATAGTTTGATTCGATATGAGAGCCACGGAAAGTTATAGTACGATCCTCATAAATTCCACTTATATAAATATTATTTACACTCTTAAAAGAGATTTTCGGAAGTGGGTCTGTAAAAGAGCTACAGATATTTGTAAACTAATTTTTAGTTATGGCGAAAAGTTTAGTTATGGCGAAAAGATTTGAATCCAAGATTTTTATTCGGGATGTCCATTTCACTTGGTCGACTCGCTGAAGAGTGATTACAAAACAAGTATTTACCAAATCCTCTAATCTGTTAGGTTATCTGTTCTATCAGTGCAATAGTCCTGTCATAATAAAAAGTGTTGCTAAAATTTGAAAAAAAAAAAAAAAACTTTCCGAAGTGTTTATATTACTACTAGACCGGTTTTGTTGAAATTTTCACAGAATGGTCCACTATATCCAAAAGTAACAATGGCTATAAAAAATTCTCCAGACACAGGGAGAGACATATATGTAAAGAACTATTATAGCGAAATTTTAAAATATCGGTCCCGATCACTTTCTCAAGGAATTGCTTTACTGGACAAAATTAAAATGGAAATGATAAGGAGTCAAAGGTAGCACACATATAAAATATTTTTCCAAATGAAAAAAATTTTCTTACACAATTTACGACAGATAGGGAGAAGTAGCCCTCATATAATTATAACAGCAAATGTAGTGAAAAAATATATTTCAGATAGGACCATAAAGTAAATATTTTAAGATTAAGACCCAATCACTCTTATAAGTAATCGAATATCTGAAGAGCTATAACGGTGAAAATCTTCCAATATATGTCGCGATTTATGATTTTTCCTGCATTTAGAACGGAGAGGAATTTTTGTGAGAAAAAAAATATTTGAAATATTTGAGATATCGGTTTATATTTCTTCTTTTAAACATTATAACGGTTTTTAAAAATTATTTGAAAATTTTTCTTTGAATTTAAATTATTAATTTGAACGAGAAAATATCACCTAGAGATGATTAGACAGTTAAAACTAGACCGATTAACATTTTATTTTATTGAAAGTATATATCCTCTTTTATTCTTAGCATTATCGAAATAATATTCTACATAGGTTTTTGCCTTTATTGTAAAGCTTTTTCCCCTGGATAATTGCATTTTTTTTTTGCAAATTAAAATTATAGAAAACATTATTTAACAATTATCCTTTTCCAAAGAAATTCAGAAATTCAAATATTTAAAATGTTTAATTAGGCTAAAATTTAATTATCATTAAATGAGAATTGGCCACCATATGTACATTTTTAAATGTGTTTTATTATCTGTTTCCGCAGCAGTAAACATTAATTAATTATGGTAATAATAAGCAAAATCCAGCTATTGTACCTATAAATGCATATTAAGGTGAAAGCATTTATGAAGATAAACTTTTGATCTAGAGATTCTTCTTATGAAAGGAAAAGTATCTCAAAATTATTCTGAAGTTTTTTTAAATTTATTAAACGCCAATTAATTCTTTTTTGAGCCCCTTAATTTTTGTTAAGAACTATTATTTTGCCCGTTATTACGAGCCTCCCTAATGCACATATATTTATAAATAATAAAACTCATTTATACAGATATAAAAAAAATCTGCCAGTACATTTCTGAATTTTATAGTTGTTTGTGATTTTATGTTTGAATATTTTTTATGTTCGTTCCATTTAACCATAAACAATACAACACATACATATTTTAGTGTACGCCATTGTTTATTTATACATTTAAATGTATATACTTTTGCTCATACATAAGCAGTGGGATAGAAAAATTCTCAACACACGTCGAACAAACGAATATATTCTTAATCTGATTAATATAAGTGATCAGAAAAAGCTCCGTACTAAATTTGTTAATAATTTTTAACATAACCTAACTTGTTCCTACAAAAAGTTGGCCAAGCATTCAGAGGTCTGGCGTCAAACTGTTTCCAATGTTATTAAATAGTACCAAAAGATATTGTCCGTTGATAGAAAACATGGTTCAGGTAGAATATTTCTAAAGCCAAATAAATGGATTCATTTTCACAAGACCTTTCAACACATCCTATAGCAAAGCAGTCCGGTTAGCTCAGTGCTTGGACTCTTTGGCACGAAAAGTTAAAGCAAATAGAGGTTTGTAATCAAGCAAAGTTCAAAAAGTTTCTTACAAACGCTGCTTAAAATTTATATGTCAAAATTCGTCTACATTATTGCTGCAGATTTTTCAAAACTGCTTGATCAAACATTTTTTGTTGACCCAAAAGCAGTTAAAATTTCCCGAAAAGGTCCTGGTACGACAAACAATATGCAGTTGCGACAAATGAAGCCAATTATTGGTTACAACGGACTCTATAAATACTGAAATTTACATAAAGAAATATTTACAAACCAGAGAAGTCGTTCCCATGACAATTGGATCTTCGTTCCGGAACGACCCGATTTGCACTCGGCCCAAAGATTGTCAACCCAGTGACAGTTGTATTTATCGGAAGTTTTATCCCAAAAAACGAATTATCGGATACAGCAGAACTGTTACCAAATTAAAAAAATATTGCTTCCATTCATAAGTCCTTTTTTGGCCTGAATTTTCATCCTGTCACTGTTGTAAACAAGCACGTGGCCAAGAGGGTCAAATCGTCCAAAATTCCCGGAGTTAAGCAAGTGGAGAGATATTGGGCACTTGTGTTCAAAAGTGTTATCGGTTATAAAAGGCGATGGACTTCCTCTTAGAGTAATCTGATAGAACGCACTAAAAACTCGTTAGTAGAAGGGTTTCCGAATCAAAACTATAAAATATTTTTAAGTTAATTGTAATAACATTAATAATTACAATAATAATATTAATACACTAGTGATTGTCTTTTTATTACACTTATATGTTTGTTAATAATTTTTCGATCTCACTCCTTACAGACACACATAGAAATATGTATTGAGATGTATGTATAAATATAAATTTATTTAAAAACGTGTTTGCAACCATCTGTGTGAACATGTGTTTATACATTTATTAATTATATTTTAAATTCATTATTAACACTCTTAAGTTATGCATAGGTGTGTGTGTGTATGTGTAATTATGTGAGTGTATATGCATGTATGTGTGGGTAGTTGGTTGAGTGAAACAATACATTTGTTTCATTAATTTAAATTGCAATTAAAATGTGGAAATACAAACGTTTGCAACGAACGACACAATCAACCAAAATCACTTAAATTATACAAAATCATTGACCTCAAATAAATAAAACAACAAAACAAAACTTATAATAAGCTTAATTAAATGTCTTAAATATACTTAATTAACAGTTTATCTATTTTATTGTGAAATGTTTCATTAAACAAATTTATTATTTACTACTATTTTCAGTAGATTTACTTTCGAATTATTATTGTTAAAATTTCTAAACAGAGAAATTTTGTCGATTAGTGAATTTTGAAATTATTTCATTCGATTTATTTATATGTGAATTTTGCATTTCTTGTTCTTGGAAGGAAGTTAGGAAAGTATTAAAAAATATGGTATTTGCTTCATAAAATAAACTGTTCTTTAGAGAATTAAAAGAAAAACAACTCTATTTTTGGATTATGTTTTGATTTTTCAAATAATTCTGTAACTTTGGATTCGTAAGAGGTTTCTTGATTAAATTTCACACAGTTAGAGCTGAGATGTTTTAGATTTGGTGAATTGGTATGTAGATTAAAAAAATAATCGCCAATAATTCATTTATGAATTGAGACAAAAGATATTTTCTATATTTAGATCCCAATTTCTTAAATATGTGCCAGTTAATGTAAAAACCACATAAATATACGAGTTTATTTTAATCTAAATTCAGAAATTGAAAAACAATCGATTTTTTTGGAAAATTAAAAAAAAATGGGCTGATAAAAATATATATTTTTAATACAAAGAAATATTGGACGTTCGTTAAAAAAATGGGTAAACTTAGGGCATAGATTTAACAGATGTCTACCTTACGGATGTGGTACAAATACCACACCAAAAAACTATTGTCTGCGAAATGTATTTTCTCACGGAAAAGTCTGATCCTTTCAATTCTCAACATTCGTTGTTCGATCCAATTTTTTTAAATTTTAAGTATTTATAAGTTGTAACGTTTTCATAGATGTCAAATACTCGTGAATGAAGTTTATAGCTTGACTTAAAATCCAAAGTTGATTTTTCATTCTGTCAAATTTAGCTAGAAGAGTCAGTTCTCTTTCTGATTATATTCCGATTCATTTAATGCAAATAATAAAACATTAATTTTTTCCTTTTATCATTCTACAAATTCCAAAACGAACAAAAAATAAACAATTCGCTAATGGACGAAACCGGTTCTTTTGTATATATTTGCAATTTATTGAAAATTATTTCTTCTGTCACAATTGTAATAATTTAATTCTTTTGGAATGTGTTCGAAATTTTCTTCTCTAAAAGGGGAATTCAATCCAAAAATTAAGATTTCAAAGTTGTTCGTTCTCTGACGTTTAATATTAAAAACTAATATTTGATATTAAATTATTTTGTAATCTTAAGATAATAATTATTTTAATTAATGTGCTCAATTAATTTCGTGATCTGAATTAAAGAAGTAACAAATATAATCCGAGGAAAAATTTATCTGAAAAGGTATTTTCATTGTTTTTTCTAATAATAAATTATTCAAAGTCCAATAAATTTGTTATTAACAAATAAACGAAAAAAAATTTCCCTTAAGCTATATTTGCGATTTGGTTTCTTAAAAAGGAAAAAATTATCCAAAAATTAAGATTTAAACCAAAGTTCTTCGTACCCTGACGTAGAATTTTTTAAATCGAATATTAAAAAAAATCAAATAATTCCAATAAATTGTAATTATACACTTACCATATTTATTCCACTAAAGTCTGGAACTAAAAAGAAATACAAGAACAAGAAGAACAATTATTAAGGTGAACCAGATTACTAAAATTCAAGTTTATTTGTGTTAAACAGAGAATAAATTAGAATTTATGTTATAAAAACACATAAAAATTCTGCACTATGATTTCATTAATTAACTATAAGCTTTTACCCGTTGCTCTTTGCTGCATAAACATTCTTCTCAGTCCAAAATTTCGAAAGAAATTTCACAAATCACAACGAGTATTAGAAAAACTTTATGCATTGAATATTTTGCCAAATGCTCTTGGCCCTGTCCGTTCTAAAATTTTATTTAATATTTGCAATTCGTGGGAGCTACCTCTTCCCTTGATCCTAACCGTCCTATATATTGTCCAGCAAAACTATTTGGAACCAAATTTTAGTACTTTCGACGTTATAGTTGTTTAGATATTTGATAATAATTATTTGCTTTGTACTGAGTCTACCTCTCTCCTTAATCCTATCCGGCCATCATTTTTTCTTGTAAAACAGTTCCGTGATAAAGTGATTGGGACCAAATTAGACAAATCTCGATGAAGTTGTTCTTTATATATTCGATGATTAATATTTTCTTTGTATACGGGTCTTATCGAAACTTTTTATAGCATATGTTACTTTCGGATATATGGGGGTCATTCTGTCAACATTTCAACAAAATAGGTACAGTAGTTTAGCTGTCTATAAGTCCCAAACAAACACAGATTCATTTTTATATATGTGTAGATTATCAAATTATTAACAAATATGGTATTTTATGGGGTAATAGGATCTATTATTTTATACAATAAACACCAAAGTCTTGACATGAAATTCAGTGATCATATTTTACATTTAAAGGGCGACTGTCTATACACTGGTGCTTATTCTTATAAACACAAATAACTTTTTTTTAATAGAATAAGAAAAATTATAACAGGAAAATGTTTAATAGGCAAATAATTTTTTTATTAAATTAACTAAGACTTCATTTATATTTGTATTTTATTTAATTCGTTGAACTTAATTTAAGAGTTTAACTGCCATTTTAAAGACATTTTTCTATAAACGCACTTAAGTATTTCAGTCTCTATAGCATTATCAATAATCGGTAGATGATCCTTTGTTGTGGATTATCTGAAAAACATGGACTGGCATTGAGCCAACTGATTTCTTATGAAGACGGAAGCAATTTCCTCATAAACTTACTTAATTTCAGTTTTAGCTCTGTTAGAGTCATTATGATTTCGTTATGGGGTTTATTTGAATAGACTTTACGGGCCATGCATCTCTACAAATTTTCCATTGACTTCATGTTCGGATTGCAAGACGGCCAGTCCTATAAAGGTAAACTTAATTTGTTAAACCATGATATAAAAAGGAGTAGAGAATCTTTCAGCAATTCGAGATATATTGAGCCATTAATTTTTGTTGAATTAAAACAAATTTTCAGAAATTTTTGCCCAACCCATAATACTACGACCGCTGAAATAATATTTTGACATCGTTTGACCTCAACTCGTGCCAATATAATTGAGCATGAGTCAGGATCGTGTAAAGTAATTTTTTCCATCAGAGATAAATTGCCTTTTTCCATTCCTCTGATCATTTCATGTATTTTCGTGCGAATTTTAGACGATATATCGTTTAGTTTCACTCTAAAAAATTTCATGTAAATTAACTGTATTCATAGTAGGTAATTGGACTATTAATATAAATAGGATAAAATTACACATTGATTTTTGTTTCTAATTTTTACACATTTTATATGTAAACATTAAACATCTATTATTCAATATATTTAAAAATTTTTACATACACTATAAGAAATTTTTAATGAAAATGTTCGTAATTCTAAAAACACGACTGGCAACATTTTTACTACCATTTTATTTGTATGTATTTTTGTAGACAAAAGTATATACAATTATATCAAACATTTTATGTTCATTTTTACGCAAATTTAGTAATTTTACATGAAATCTTACTCATTTTATTAGAGTAATTTTACATTCATTGTTTAGAGTGTAATTTTGTATAGAATTTTATAATAATTTATTTTTGCAATTTTTTAAAACAATTAAGACTCCGCGTTTATAGAACTTTACATTTGGATGACTCCGCGTTCATCCAAATGTAAAGTTGAGAAAACCTCAACTTTACATTTGGATGAGAACAATTCAATGCGTTTAAAGAAATATACATCAGTGTACTTGTATGCAAAGTTTATACCATTTGCCTGAATTCTAACCTTAACTACTTCTCTCTTCTTCTTCCTCTTGCTGAATTTAGCTATTTTTCAAACATTTCTGCTCTGATTACCGGACCAATGAATTTTTCATCAGAATAAAATTTAATTTATTCACCTGAAAGTCATAAAATAAAAAGAATCAATTGAATTTGAATTGAAATTAACTTTACCTCTTACAAAACATTTCACATTAAAACTATTTCTGTTCTTAATAACACAGAACATTAGACAATTTGATCTCTCTGTTTCTCAGTCTGTCTGTCTGGTTGTGTCAATGTTCATTTATTTTAGCAAATAAATCTACCATTTATTTGTAAATTTAATCTATTTTAGATAATTTATTAACAAACATTTATATTCATTACCAAAATGACTAAACAACATTACTTTCACTTCAGCTGCCAGTAAAAATACAACAAAAATTAATATTAACAGACAGAATAACATTAAATTCAGTTTTGTACTTGAAAACAACAAAAAAAAAAAGAATGTTTTTCTTTAGCAATCAAAATTCATACATATTTGTATTATTGCTGTTTTCACAAAAAGCATTAAAGTCATTTCAAAATTAAGGAGAGAGTTTACTTTAAGTCTGGCATTTTCATCTTATAATAATAGTATTTTCACTATATTTACAAGAATTTCAATAAAATATTAATTGTATTTAATTTATAACTTAAACGTACTTTAACAGTGCGTTATCTTCACGTTGCTCACATTTTACAAAAAGATGAAAACATAAAATGGAAGAAGCCAAAGTGAAAGCATAAAGAAAATCTAAATAAAATTCTTTCTCCGAGGAAAAAATTCAATTTAGACGGTTCAGAAAATGTTCTTCTCCTCCTATGGATGAAAACATGGTTGAAGACTGCATATTCCAGCAAAAGATACTGCGCAACATGTTTCAAAGCTATGTAGATCATGGTTGAACGAACACAATACATTTGTTGGACTGGACGGCTTGCAGACCTTACAAACCCAATGGAAAACTTGTGAGCATAAATGGCCTTTAAAGTTTATTAAATTATTGACCACAACAAGAGCATATTGACTTAAACGGAACTTATTGATTCCGATCTTAAGAAAGTAATGGAATCAATAAAAAACGCATCATGCAAGATCATGTACCAATAATTCTAAAGAGACTGATAAACTTGAATTATAATAATTTTAATTGAAGTCCTAGTTGATTTAGTAAAAGTATAATTTGCTCACAAAATATTTGTTTGTTTATTTTTTATACCCTACACCACTACAAGTGGTGGAGGCATTATGTGTTTAAATGAAAATAAGTGTTGTCACAACGATTTGCCAATTTATACGAGAATCGGTCGGTTATTTCTAAAAGGTTTCATGCAATTACCATTCTCAAAAATATCATTTTGAAAATGTAAAAATATTAAGCGAAATTATACGAGGGTCGGTCCAAATTTTTTTTCTCACTCCCAAATAATTAAACAGAAAATATCCTTTTTAAACGTTTTAAATTTCACATAAATGTTAGTTGCATAGTAATCTTAGATAAACAAATTATACGAGGGCCGTTCATAAATTTTTCGCACCAGTAATTTACATCCAACAATGTGGTGTAGGTATTTACATAGTCGGATTTGAATGACTATGACTTTTTTAATTATTGTTAAAGTCTTTCAAAAAAAATTATTTGCGTATAGAGGAATATGCACCAGTGCATACAATATATTTAAGATAAAGAAAAATAAGCTGAAGAAAAATTTGGGTTTTATCAAACTTTTTTTAAAGTTTTTTTTTTTGAACTTGGTGGACTCAATTTGGGTCCACTAAAAATAAAGTTTCAAATACTTATTGCTAAGAAATTTGGACTAGTTTCTATCTAGTCCAAAAATAATCTCTCTCGACCCCTGAACCACCTTATGCCGCTCAAAATCAATTGAAACACTTGAAGAATATCCATGTACAACTTCATTAAAAATAAATAAAAATGTTATAGTAGGTCGAATCCGATTATGTTATAACCTACACAACAATATTGGTTGTAAATCACAATTTTTTAAAGACCCTCGTATAATTTACTTTTATGATTTATGATTTAGTAAGATGCGTTTGCGTTTGAAAAGGATTTTTCTGGGGGGTTATATCGGAGCTAGAAGAAATAATGGATCGGCCCTCGTATAATTTCGAACATCAATTTAGATTATATTTATCTTAATTTGAACAGTTGTTATTACAATACGAATGTATATGGGAGATTTATAGCCTTTAAAGTGATATTTTGAAGGGGACTTATATGCGACCTATGAGAAGTAATGAACAAACCCTCGCATAATTTGGCATAATGATTTAAAATACTATAGGACCATTTTTTTAAATTTCGTTCAAATCACTGTATATTAGGGACTTTTATGACCTTAAAACTCATTCAGGGAGGTCATTTGTATGGGAGATACCTGAAATATTAAATATGACCAATTTCAATAGCCTTCATTTCTAAGACAAAAAAGAAAAAAGCTATATATCTGAAAAAATTCAACCTATAGAGTGTTAACTACATTTACATGGCCACTCAGCCGTACAGACAGGCGGACGGACGAACGTTGTTAAATCGACTCAGAATATAATTCTCAGTCGAACGGTATAATTAAAAGTGGGTGTTACACCAAATGCATAATACCCCAACCACCTACGTGTAGGGTATAAATATTCATTAGTTCAAAAGTAACATAATTATTTTTTTCACTAAAAAACATTTCATTACCACTGTATATTAGTAGATTATAAAGAAAAACAATTGTTTGTTTGGATTAGTAAAAAATACAATATACAAATACATTCGTGTATGAAATATATATTCATACATGAATGAGTGACTGAATGAATAAATGAATGAATAAATAAATAAGAAACATTTAATCAATTGATTTCTATCATCAACTCATTGCTTACATATACAAACATATTTATTGTATCTCTGTGTTGTATCTATGTTTATAAGTCTATGTATATAATAGTGTGTATCTATGTGGGTAGTTCTCTTAGAATGTTCTAAATTGAATTTCATAAATTACTTTCACTTTTCTTCATTCATTTTCTTTTGCGTCTTGACTTTATGTCCATTTCAAAAAAGGTCTTTAGAAAAGTTGTTCTTATGTAAACATTTGAAAAAGCATGAAATGCCAAAAGTATCTATTTAATCGTTTTCTATTTTGTTTGTATCTATTGATTCGAATGTTTAATTTATTTTACCAATTAAATTCAATGGTCTTCAAAAATACAAGAAATTTAAGTTAAAAGTAATTTTTTTTTTCTTTATTTAGGAATTTTTGTTATTTTCTATTTTCTTTTAGATTGATTTTAGTTGTTTTTGGAATAAACTAGAATATTTATGTATTTTTTTCGAATAATGCACAATGGGATGTGATATATTAATTTTAACAATTAAGAATATTTTAAGAATCATAAAATTTGTTACATTTTTAGTAAGAACTTCTATTCTACTGTCCAATCATATCATGAAGTAGACATAAATTGTTCCGAAAAAATATACTTTAAGTCTATGTATTTTAAATAGACATGTCCTGCCATGATCTTACTACGAATCTTAAAGTTGACTTAGATTTCGGTCTATAACTTTTTACCAACTGGATCGATTTTGTTGCTTTAAGAAAAAAAATCTGCGGGACAGAATTACATCAAGACCGGGAAATCAGTTAAGACTTGAGCTTGACAACAATTAAAATGCGGACAGACGCACGGACATAGCTAAATCGACACAGTATTCGATTTTACAGTGACTCAGATGATTCGTTGGTTAATGCTTGATTTCAGTTTTCTTATAATTTTCCTCTATTTAATTCCATCTAAGTAGTCGAGCGATCAGCTGAAGCTCAATCCTATTGTGGCACATCTCTCATTGAAAGGTCAAGGTGAAGGGCTTTTCGAAGAATTTGATTGACAAATTTTTGTCTGATATTGAATTCAAACTTTAAAACCTAAATTATCTGATAGTATATGATGATATTAAGTATTGTTCGAAGTCTGACAAATTTAGTATAAAATAAAAGCGACTCCATCCGAGGCTTACGAAAATCAAAGAAAATGTTTTGTTATAACATGTTTTCAGACAGTGTAATTGTTTTTTTATAAAAATCGAAGCAAAAATAGACTATTTTATTTTCAGGAGGTGAGAAATACCACATCGATGGAATTTTCAGCGTGCCAATAGTCCGAAGTATTCACCGAATTTGGTCAAAAATTAGTTATTACTCTTGTGGGTTGATTTCGCAACCGAACTTCAGCTAGGTTGTCAGTTGCCAAAGTTATATTATAGATGGCAACTGAAATTTACAACTTCAGTTAATATTTCTGCAACAGTGTTTTTCTGATTGCACAGTATATTTTACGCACTTGTTTCAATTTAAAATGTAAGATTTTTGTTTTATTCAAAAAAAATTTACCACATTTTAACAATTAAAAGACACAAAATTATTAAATTACAACAAGAAGAGTTTGGGGTACTTTTTGAACAAATAGAGTTGAATACAAATATTGTTTTGGTAACAAATACAAATGTCGGATATTTCAAATTGTTCCTTCCTCGGTCATTTTGGAAACAATCAATTGAGGATAATTTTGTTTCTATTAATTCATTCAAACCGTAAGTACAATCGATATCATGGGCTGAGCCATCCCAAAATTAAAATAATTGCAGTGAAATTTTTAAAAGCTTCCATCGCATATTCTTTTAGCAACGTTGATATTTCTGCTGAAGTATAAACACGTCTTTCGTCTTTGTAAAGGGTATCAACTAAATACAACACTGTATCGGTTCGGTTGCCATACGTAATCAACCCATTAAATTTGCCTACGCAGGCAACGGATTTGAATCTCATAGAGAAACCCTTGAGCATTTTACAATAGAGATATTAAGTTCGGTGCAGCGAGAACAATAAACAATCTAGTCAAATTTCAGATAGTTATTGTGGCAGTGGTTCCTTGAATCTTTAAAAAGTTACCCTAATTAACTTCTTCATGTTAGTAATTTGTCACATCAGGAGGAGAAGAAAGAAAGAGTTTCTAAAAAATACTCAATTAAGACCATTTTAATTTGTTAATAATTAAAAATATTTTTTAAAGTACCAAACTATTGACACGAATTAGGCACTTTTTACAGTTTAGTTCTTAAATGCCATACAAATTCATTCACCCATGTCTAACAGTAAGAAGTATTATCGAACTTATTTCACTTTACCGATTTTACTCCGTAAACTTTATAATTTTAAAAATTTCGCCTTTTTGGATCTATGAGGATGTAGAGAAATCAACAGATTGATCATCTTTTGTTTATTAATTTATTGTTGTATTACTTGTCTGTTTGGTCCCACTGTTTATTGAAATATATTTATTAGGGGGTTTTTCCTTATAATTATTTACTTGATTCTAATTAAGGAAATGAAAGGTTAAATTATACTCAAGCAAAACAATATTTCCTTTCACTAAAAGCATTTGAAGTGTCAAAAATTGCTTAATGTATTTGGAACACGTACCAGAACAATTTTTATTTATGATAACTTAGTACTTTATTTTTTCAATCAGGTTTTCAACATTAAGAACGGGATTTAAGGAAATGTTAAAATATTAACTGAAAAAAGGATTTTATTTCAATTTTAATGCTTCATCTCCCAATAATAAAGAACTTTTAAGAATATTTAAAGACAAAACGACTTTGGAAAGAAGAAATAAGTGAACAAAGTTTCTTATCTTTATATAACACATAGAGGGCGTTGTTCTGCACAACCATAGGTACGAAACTGCATTATCGTAGAACTTAGCTACAGAAGACACTGGATGGACAGGGAAAACGTCAACAAAAAATAGCAGAGAATGCTCAGTTAGTATCTACAGCCCAACTCTAAAGGAAATAGGAGGAATAGGAAATTAGTAAAGTTTTTCACCATTACAATATACATGGAGGGCGTTGCTCTAATCTATCAGAGATGTCAAACTGAACTACCCAACTAATTAAAATGCAAAAATATGTAAACAAACTGAAAGAAAGCTAAATATTAAACACTAACAGAGAGCTTTGAAGGACCATTATGCTTCTTTTGGAAACAACGGAAAGATGTAGGATACATTGGTCCATTTTCCGTATTATTCCTCAGATTTTGAGATAAAATCTTTTACAATGTTCACAGAAAAACTATATCGACATTTTTGTCATGAAAAGGATTTTATGTTAGACGGATTTATCACTTTAACACTATATTGTCTGAAGAAGTCATTTTGACTGCTTTTCAATTTTAATGAGGAACGTAATAAAAATGACAGAATTTCTTGGAATTTTGTAAATTATGTTAAGAGCTAAAGCATTTATTTTAATTACAAATCCTACATTAGTCAAAAGCAGTCACTTTGACTTCATGAAAATTAATTATTAATGAACAAATGACTCTTGCTTTAAAATGAGTTATACTTCTTATGTATACAGTTCTGTATAATAGACTACTTCCAAAATACTTTCCGCAATTATAAGCATTTTACAATGACGTCATTATGACTGCTTTTTGTAATATAATAGACATTTGATTAGTAATTTTTTTAATAATTTCTTTTCTACTTCCTATTATATTTCAGTTTTATAATATTATTAACATATTTTGTTTGTATTTTTCTTATTTAAAATTTTAACAGATGGAACTGAAATATTAAAGTCATTTCTTCGGGATTGCTATTTTAATTTAGCGAAATGCTAATTAATTCTTTTTTTCCTCACTTTTTGTCAATATTTATCCTTCGTTTACATTTAATTGCAAGAGTTAAATTATTTTCTTGTTGTTTTTTTTATTACTTAAAATTAAGAAAATCTTTGCCTTAAAGTTACTCCTTCAACATCTGTTAGACACATTTTCAATTGAAATTGTCTATTCGTTGAGAAAAAGTATAAAATTTAAAAAAGAAATACTTTAAATGTTTTTAGCATGTAAATACAGTTTAACAGAACAGAAGTCATAGAAAACAAGAACATTTGTTGCAAATGAATAAACGCCAAGAATAAAAAGGAAAATGGGGAAACATTAAAAGAGACCAGCAGTCTGGTGGAAACTATAGAAATGTTAAGGCAAATAAAAATTTCAAGATTTTTAATGAAAGAAAAAAATTAAGAAAATTTTATTTTATTCAAAATTTCATCAGGTCTCCTTAATGAAAATTGCCAACATAACTTTTTTTTAAAACAAAACGCATTGAAATGAATCTGACACCGAACAACAGCAACATATTTCTTTCTTGTCGCTTAAACAAGAAATTTTAATATGAAAAATAAATTAAGCTGAATACTTAAGTTGGCGACAAATGTTTTTTAAATTAATATTTTTCACAGACACTTCAAAATAGACACATCACTCACGCATTCTCAAACATTTGTCACGTTTTAACGGGTCGTCGCGAATAATTTTGCATAATAATATTTATAATCCTGTTTTTCCAACTTTCAGTATCATAAACTGTAATTGAGAATTTATTAAGTTTATTATAGCGTATGTAGCAAGAAGATTTGTGCAGTATCAAACAATTTATAGACTGATGGCTGAGGAAAAAAATCGAAATCCGAGCAGTCCAACATATTAACGACCTTAACGTCAAGTCCTTTGCCCAACTTAATTTAGCATTTTTCTCTTACTACTTGCAAATTTAATCAGAGAAAGGTAAAGCCGATTGAGTTGCATAATTATATTCGACAAAATAAGTTTTCAATAGCGATGTTGCATTTCGCCAGAAGTCCAGAATCTGAAATAAACTCCCACGAGTATCAATTATATTACATTTGAAAAAACTTCTTTCAATTAAAAAAAGTGTGCTTTTGGGGTCAAATCCTTACTCTCTTGCTTTCAAAAGAACGATAAATGGTATGACTTTGGAGTTCTCTTCTTAATTATTTTAATGATAAATTAATGATTACAATGCCCGATTTTGCAATGAACTTATCAATTTTACACCATGGGTAACGCTTAAAATTAAATCAATAACAGAATGTCTTTTCTGCTTTCCTTTTTTATATTTCTCTCTTCTATTATCTAAGAATCCACTATTAATGAATCCACTTTTTTAGCTGATTAAATTCCTCCATATTACTGCGCATAATTGCAAGAATGTCATTACTCCCTCAATTCTAAAGGGATCGATAACGGAATGTCTTGTCCATTTGTTCGTCTATTTTGAACATTAAATTAGACAATTTTCAAAACTCCCATTATTCTCAGCTCTACATCGCATTACTCTTCTTTCCAAAAGAAGTGAGGAAATATAAATTCCTCAGTTCATACTTCTTTAAGGTCATACTGAGAGCGACTTAATATGTCTTCTACTTTTCCATGCCAAAGAAGTGTAAAATCACCGAAACTGGCAAATGAGTTATGTTGTATTACCTTCTTAGTTAGGAGTTTTGACAATTTACAGTCCTACATATTAATGTATTGCGCGAACTTCATAAATGTTGTCTTCTTTGCTTCAATGGCTTTTTAAGGATATATCCGATGACATCAACGCCAATATTAAGTCCTATTTAACACCCTTCTATGTTTAAAATTGTCATTTAAGCTCTTATTGTCATAAGTTTCGGAGTATCTGCTTGAGAAATTATTAACTCCTTAATGACCTTAAATCTTGCAAGGATTTGTGTCTGAACTGCAGTAGGACCGTAATAATTTCAAAGAAACCATAATATATTCCTCTTACAATGCAGGATATATCAAATTCGTTATCCTTTCAAATATATCAAAATATTAATATTTTTTAAAACTTAAATCTTCACAAAAGCTTAAACTTTTTAACGTGACAAAAATCAAGCAACAAAAATTTCAACAGCTAAAATATTATTAAAATCTAAAGAAGACGTTAAAAAAAGAAATTCATCTTCTTTTCAGGATTTTTTCCTTTGAGTTAAAAAGATTTTCTCACCTTTTGACTTTTAATGCCTGTTTAAATTTTGTTTCTACAAACTTAAATTTTTTTGTAAATTATTCACGTATGTGTGAATAAACTTTTAATTCTTTATATCCACTGCTGCCACTTACTTGTGCTTATGTGTGAATTACTTAAAGGTTTGTGAGTATTTAACCTTAGTTTTGTGTGTATTACACAGCTTAAAGTAAAAGGGGTCTCATCCCTTCTCTTTAACGCCACAAGAGAAACGTATTTTATATTTATTTTTCCAAAATAACCTTCGTCGTTCTGTCATTGTTCCGTATTATTAGTGGAAGATAAAAAATACATATACATATGAATAAACACACACACACATCTTACTTATGGCCGAATAACACATTTTTTATTAGTCATATAAATTATGGGGTATGTGTATGTGAGTGTATTTGTTTAAGGGAATGGTTTTTTGAAAACGTGTAAAATGTCAGTTTAATGACAATCTCGTGATTGTCGTTAACATTTCTAAGCAGAAGTAGTGATGTGAGATATTCGATTATATGGTTAAACAAAAAATAACTATAACAAAGTAGAATAAAATTCTTCTTAGGTTTTAGGTTTGGGTGGACTTTAGCCATAACAGATTGACTTACATTTATAAGACATACCCCAATTTCAAGGGGCCTAGTTTTTTATATATATAATTGGTAGTATGTGGATCAGCAAGATCAGAATCTTGCTGATTACCATTTATGAACCAAAATGTTCTTAAAAGGCCTTTTATCTGATCGTACGTGGGCACTAGAAATTACTTAAGTTCAAAACACAAATTTCTATCCATCAGATAGTAAAGATATTTCGCTTTATAAGACCCTACAGGTTAGATGAACTATTAAACGTACATTTCCAATGGATATAACAAAAACGGATATAAATTTTTCTGGTTTGGAGTCCGAGTGTTACCATTATAAAGGTTTTATGTCTAGTCGCATTTTATTGACTGCTCTTTTCAAACATATCGATTATCTACGTTACTGATCACTTGGGTTCATCTAATTCGATTACATAATAGACCTCTGATTCAACCACATATATTTCATTACCGTGGTGCCAATCTAGTTGACCTAGTTGACCGGAATTTATACATGTCGTATTCATTTTTCACAAGTCATCACCAATAAAAATATGATGCAAAATTTTTTTCTTTTCAGCTATCAGGCATCATTTCCGAATTTCAATATTATTTCTTAACAACACTTCAATTCATATGGGATCCTATTTTCCAATTTTCTATATTTTATAATCTGGAGTAATGTAGTAATTGACTGTGTGACTTCCTGTGATAATTTAAGTTCTTAACGTTTTTGAGTTCCCATTTCTTAACATATAATTGGTGTGTGTTAGCCCATTCCTTCGACTGCAAAAATAAGCAGACTTCAACTACAATAATTATCGTTTTGATAAAAAAATTTATATGTAGACATATTTTTTGCACCAATAATATGACCAGGTAATGAACATAAATTGTATTATAACTATTGGAGGGTCAGTTGCTTTAAATTGTTTTAAAAGCCACAAATGACACTGTATTTGTCATGATCTGAAACAGAAACCAAAATGACTATACTTTTATCGCAACCTTATTATGTTTATTTACTTGACACATTCATGTATTCGAACATAATATTGTTATAGTAATTTTGCCTTTTATTTGAAAAAAAAATATTTCCAAATTAGTTATAATGGTCCTTCAGACCGGATGTTCGTCGTATCCAAATTATTTTTGCTTTTTCGTTGCAGTCATAGATTTGCAAAAATATATATATTTTTTTAAATCACCTATCGTATCTTTCTCTTTCCGTTCCACTTCTTCTCTAACATGACAATATCGAGAGTTTAGGAGATATTTATAGATGTTTTTATAAGACTTTCTTTACTTGTTTTTTTTTTTGTACTTTTTTTCGGAGAGATTTTTCAGTTAAATACTACATTTACAAAAAAGTCAAATTGACTGCTTTTAAATTATAATTAGAAAATTGTAATTTAAACAATGACGGATTTTTCTAATTATCTTCCAATTCCAGTAAATGCTTATGTGTTATATGTACATTAGCCAAAAGCAGTCATTTTGACTTCTTGAAAGTTATTATTGAACAAACAACAATTCGGCAACTAATAAACTTCTTTAAATTTCTTCAGCAAAAAATAGTATAAAAAAGAATATAATGATGTTTCTAATATTGCTCCAAAGATATTGCGGAATATACGTTTAACGTATTTAATTACCTTTTTAAAATTGCGATGATTGGTTTGTAATTAACTCTGGTTAAATGTGTAAATTTATAAAACTTCCAATTGGCACACAGTGGTTGTTTGGAAGAGTCTCCAATGGAGATAATGTGATCAACGAATAGAATATGATATAATCAATTTCAAGTGATCACTGATGTAACATTTCGAAGGCCTTCAGTGCTACTTTTTAAAGAGTAAAAATAACCAGTTTCGTCAGTGAATAAAGCTTAATATTACTTGTATGTCATCTTATCTCCCTATGAATACCATTCCATTTTACAACAATACTCCACCGAAAATATGTACTCTATCACTGTCACTTTTTGAACAGCAGTGACAATATTCTACTGAAGTAAACAAATATTGACAATTTATGTCTTTTTTCCAAAAAACTTCATCACTCACAAACATGCGCTCAAATGCTCAATTCTGAGAAGAACATAAAGATTTAAAAGGTGTATAAAAAAGGAATATTTTAAAACTGGCTATTTAATATACCCACACATGTAAACATACATATGTAAATAGAAGTTTAACTTTATGTAAATATATATGTGTGTGTAGAAAAAGAATTCATATATCATTGTAGAGAATAGAAAATAACGATATTTGATGTCTTTTTAACACGCTTAATGGTACTTATAGATTATATTTTTATATCCCTTTTTACCCACTTTTAATAACAAGTAAGAATGTAATATTCGGCTATGTCGAATCATCAATACCCTCCATCATAAATACTCACACATACACATACAAAATTATACAATATATAAAAGTTTTTCTTTAATATGACATGGAAACTTTTAATGAGCCATACAATATGTTATATTTTGGCTATAACTTTTTTCTACTGAGCCGATTTTGAAAATTTTTCAAATAGTAATGAAGTACATATGAAGTATGTTAATAAAGTACATATAGCTTATAATGGCAACCATTTTTTAATATACTAAAACGATGTTGCTTGTTTTATATATAGGAAATTTGTCAGGACTATAACAAATACTCAGGTCAAATTTCATTGAGCTCTGTCAATTATTGTGGATGTGAGACTGGCAAAAAACAGACGGACATAGCTAAATCGACTTAGATTTGGATTTGATGCAAGAATATATAAATTCATGATGGAGTTTGAGATGATTCCTTTTTAGTGTTACATACGGTATGCCAAAGTTAAAATAACCTTTTCACCACTTGCAGTAATAGAGGGCATCAAAAAATTACCTCTATATAGATATTAGATATTTTTATTATTATTTTTATCTTTATATTTCAAAAATGACAAAATTCTATTTTAATAAAAACTCGTTAAAAATGAATTTATATTCCAAAAGAAAATTTTGCTTAAAAATACTTTAATATTTTAAGAAAATGACGTATTTTCTTGTTTCAATGTACATTTTTTCTGTCTCCAAAATTTTGTCTCCCTGGGGGCATTTTAAATCAATTAGCAGCATTTTATTATTTAAAATTCTCTTATCAACTGTTTTAAGTTACTTAAATTCTTAAAACAACTAATTACCTTGTCTAAAGGTATAATCGCCCAAAATAAAAGGTTTAAAGTAAAAATAAACAATGTAAAAAATCCAGTTATTACTAATTTAAGTTTAAGTGATTTTTAAAATAAAACGCCAAAAAAAGAAACATCTAAAGGGTCACAGACAGCAGTAATTTAAAAGTCCTAAATAAGCAAAACTCATGAATATTTGAGATATTTTATTTTTATTTTGTTTATTTAATATTTTAAGTGACAATTTTCTTAAATGAACAAAATTGTTAGACAATTTTAGAAAAATGAGGATTTTTTTATTAAAGTGCAAAGAATAAGTTATTTTTTTAAAAACGAAAGGATTTTTATAAGGAATTGACGTCATTACTGGTGTCTTAGTTTTAGTCATAATTGATGAAAGTAAGTAGGAAGAGTCTAATATTTTCTAAAGGATAAATGAGCTAGAAATAGAATTAAGTTAAGACCACATTAACTGTTCTTGCTTTAAATAAAAATCTGAGTAGATTTATCCATATCCGTCTGTCTGTTGGAAACATAATGATCCCAATTCAATAAAATATGCCCAGATTATGTTATTGTCCGAAGAAAACCAATTTTTTCATCAGATTAAAATAAAGTTTATTTGAATTTTAAAACTAAATACATCGGTTAAGTTAAAAATATGCCAACATTTATGAGTCCTCAAGTAGATGCATATGAAATTTCGCTTTATATAAAACTGTTTGTTTGTTTGTATGTAGTGTATGAGTTGTGTTAGTGTTAAAACGTGCCGTCCCAATCCTATGTCCTGCATGTAGTCAAGGACCACATGATACACGACATTTAGTCAACTGCCAGTCCAATCCCTCCTCACTCTATCCTGAAGATTTATCGACCTAAACAATTGAGGTGGCCAGATTCCTTAGTCTGGAGTTAAACAACAACATGAATCAAAATTGATAAATGTACAACAACAACAGAGAAGAACTCAGCTTTCTGGAGTTGATAGCTGTGGTTCTCTAAAGTTTTCTGCATTTAAAAATTTCAACTGCTCAATTCAAGAATTTTATCTTCGGGCGAAGTACGCGATGCGGTAGTCTTAATTAACTAAATATGAAAAATTCTCCATTGAACTCAAAATTTATTAAAGTTTATTTTCAAAAAAATGATTTTTTTTATAAAATATTCTAGACTCATTTTTATCATTTATGTAAACTTGAAGTATTTGGAAATGTATTTTATTACAAACATTTTATCTATTTATTTATAAATATTATCATTTTATTACTTTATATTTTGCATTGAAAATTAACTCTCAATAAATAATAATGATTAAGTGTGTAATTAGGGCAGCACATTTTTTCTTCATTGAAATATGAAAACATCCAAAAAATGAGGTTATTTAAAAGTCAGAGAACCCCACTTTGAGCCCCCATTATTCTGACCCAGACCTGGAGAATCATGGATTTCGCTTGCTTTCGCAAATAGAAGTTTTTCCCTTGCTTTTTTCCTTTTGTATTTATAGATCTGTACCCCTCTGTTAAAGCCAATTGTACAATAAAAATTAACAGATTTATTTTAAAATAAAATCAAATCGAATCTACTGTGCATTATAGTCAGAAACTTCTCAATAAATTATCCGGTTACAGAATTAATCAGACTTATTTTCTCCTAAAAGTATCAAGAGTTTTTTAATCCATTTTTTTCGATTGGATATCCATCAGACAGATGTATATCTACTCCTATGTCCACTGAGAAAAGAAATCAGTTGTTTCGTGCCTCATAAAAGAATGGCTTTGTAACAACCATATTATGATCGGTAACATAAATGTGTTTAACCATAATATGATTGTTTTACACCCCAATTTTTGTGATAACATTAGCGCGATTATGGTTCTCAGTACACTTAGTTTTTCTTTATGAAATTAATATTTTAATTTAGTAACTAAACATACTCAGGGTCACCTGGCAGCTTACTAAATGAATCGGCTGGGTTACAATTTAGGTTGAATACTTAAAAAATTGACTCAAGATCTTGAAGAATTCCTAAAAAAATAAAAATACTATATGCGATTAAAATTTGTAATATCAAGATACATTTATTTTAAGCCCCCCATATCTCCGCCATGGCGGTCCAAACATCCAAGGTTATAAAGCTGTACTCTTCTGCTATCAGTATACAAAATTTCTTAAAAATCCAACTATTTCCAAATGATTCTAGCCTAATGTGCAATGGGCCGATAAGATAGCGCTTAGAAAAACATATTTCCACAGGAATGCGATTATAAAACGCTTCCCTGCGTTTTTAACTCCTTCTGATTTTATTTAATTGTATTAGATCGAAAGGGATGGATTTTTATATTTATGACGATTTTGCAGTAAATAAGAAATGTGTTCTTCCCGCTTACAAGTGCATTTTAAATTTTGGTTCAAACTTAAATATCACCCTAATAATTTTTATTACATAAAAATACTTGTCAACTTGTTGTTTATTATTTATTAACTCAGAAAAAAAATTAAATAAATAATCTAGTTATTTATTTGAATACGGGAAAACATACATATTTAAAATAACATGAATATGAAGCCAATATCTAGAGTTATAGACTTTTTTGCAAATATATATAATTCCATATCAATCCGCACTTTTGCTTTAGAACATAATAAAATCCACTAGAAAACAAGTAAAAATGTATAAGTACGACAATTTAATACCGTACACCACATTGTTGGTTGTAAATTACTGCTGCGAAAAATTTATGAACGGCCCTCGAATAATACTCTTTTCTTAATTATGTTTAAGTGTGCATTATGATACCGACATTTATGTAAAATTTACGCATTTTAAGAGGACTATTTGGCAGTTAAAAAAAAATTATGGACCGACCCTCGTATAATTTCACGGTTATAGCATATATTTATTTTTATTTGACTTCATATTTATACAATTCCCACTTATATGTGCGATTTATGAATTTCAAAGTGATATTTGGAAGGGTAATTGTATGGGACCTATAGGAAATGATGGGCCGTCCTTGTATAATTTCGCACATCGTTTTAGAATATAATTATACTTATTTTTGCAAAATTTGGTTAAAAACATTTTATATTTAACAATTTTATGGCCTGAAACCCCATTCTGGGGGAACATTTGTATGTGACCTATAACGAAATAATGGAGCGAACCAATTTCAATAGGAATTCGTACGTCCTTAGGCCTAATTATTAGTACCTGCCAAATATTATTAAGATATTTTCAAAACTGCGACCTGTACTTTGCAAATAAGCTTTACATGGATAGCATGGTCGGACGGACATGCTTAAATCGTCCCAAAAGTGATTCTAGATTTATTTTTGCAAAAATTGGTCAAAATAATTTTATATATAGGAATTTTATGGACTAAAAACCCCATCCCGGGGGGGGACTTTTGTGTGGGATCAATATGAAATAATAGACCGATCACAACCAATTTCAATAGACACCGCACTTGGTCCTTAATATTAGTACCTACCAAATTTCATTAAGATATCTCTAAACCTGTAACCACTACTTTTTGAACAAGCTTTCCATGGACGAACATGCTTAAATCGTCGCAGGATTCAGAGTCGAACGATATACTTGTACCATTATAAACATCTGCACAAACGACTGATAACTCCACCATCTGTGGTGGTGTAGGGTATATGAATCTAAACAAATAATAAACAACTTCATAATGATGATGAAAATGATTATGAATAAACAATTCAAATAATTTTTCAAATTGATTGATAAATAATTGAAGTATTGAGAAAAAATAAAATAAATAAAATTGAATTTAAAGAAAATAAAACATGTTTTATGATTTGATGATGATTTGCTACATTAAATCCAAATGACAATTAAATTAAACATGTTAATAATGTTAATAATAACTTTGTAATCTGATATCGAAAAATAAGCTAAAATTTCTAATTTTCTTAAGAGTAGAAAAAATAATTCCACTTAAAACTTTTGTAGAGAGAAAAGAATTTGTTTTTTGTCTCAATTAAGCTTTAGGAGATTTTTATTTTCAAAGGAAAAAATTAAATTCTTTGAATTTTACATTGAAAATAATAAACAAAATAAATTATTCTATAAGATAATTAAGGAAATTTGTAGGAAACAGGAAACAATATAAGAAATTTAAGGAAAATATAACACACCTTTAATGAAATACATTAAATAAAAACAAGTTAGAATGCTACACTGGTGCATATTTCTATAAATTCATAAAATTTTTTTTCTATTTTTAATTTTTCTCATGTAAAAGTAAGTCAAATTGAAGTTTTTTATGAGACGCAACTTTAATTAAAGTTAACAAAATTCTTATTAGTCCTGTTATTAACATAACAAGGGACTCTTAGGCTCATATTTTTCATGATCAAGGATGTTTCAATAGAGAAATTGATCTTAAAATTAAACGTTGCTAAAGTGTGGAGTGCAATTTTTCTAAAAAACTACAGAATTATAATGTTCGGAAACCTTCCCAGGGAAATACAAAATTAACAAAAACGCGGATTAATCTTATTAAACAAGAATCAATCCGTTACATATTGAATTCTACTCGAATGAAGAACAAACTAAACCTTCCTAAGGCTTCCAAACACGTTACTTATATTTTATGAAGAGATGAAAACATTAAATGGAAGAAGCCAATGCTCAGAGAAAAAAATTAAGTCAAACAGCACTCACTCATACTCAAGTTATTGTATCGATTTGAGATCAAACGATGTTCGGATGTCAAAATGCTATTTCGGCGGTGTTCCTTTTATGGTTTTGGACAGCATTTTCAACAGTTGACAAATCTAAAATTTGTTATGTTTGAACAAAAATGAACAGCACAATTATAACGAATTGCTGAAAGATTCTCTTCCCCCTTTTATCGACAAACAATGAATGATGCATGATAATGTTGCGATACATTTTTCAAAGCAGTCTAAATTATGATTTCGCGAACACCGCATACCTATGTTGCACTAGTTGTCCTGCAGTTTGGACTCAAATTCAGTGGAGAACTTGTAGGATTACAAGGCCCGTAAAGTTTATAATGCCCAAATATTAAAACCAAAACAAAATCATAATGACTTTAACAGAGCTAAATGTATTTAAGTAAAACAAATATGGGATTTAATTCATTCGGATTTTTTTCTAAAGTAGTGAAATCAATGTGATTATCTACAACAAAAAATCTTTCAGCCATTATTAGTGATGCTAGAGAGACTGATACTTAAGTGGGTTCATGGTTCCATTTAAAATGACAGTTAACTCTAAAATTAAGTTGGGCAAGTAAAAATACTATACTCGGCTATGAAAAATCTTCAATGCCCTCCACAAAAAAATGTTCTTCGCATGAACTTAGAGGTTGTCACATCTATCGGTTTATGTCTTTTAATATACAGAATCGTTTTTGCTGCTTTTAAATAGAAAACTTCTCAGACTAAAGCAAATACCAAGGCCAAATTTCATTGAGCTCTGTGGATGTGTACGTGCCAAAAACAGACAGATTTAAGGTTGGACATAGCTAAACCGACTAAGACTTTAATTTGATACAAGAATATATATACTTTATGGGGCCTGAGATGATTCCTTTTTAGCGTTACACAAGGAATGTTAAAGATAATAAACCCCATTCACCACTCGTTATCGTGGAAATATTATACAAATAAAGTTTTTAGTTAAAAATAGTTTAAATAAATTCTTAATTAATTTAATAAAATTATCATCTGCTCAATAATATTTTTCTTGTTTATTTTTTTTTTTAATTCTTTAAGAAAAGTTATGTGCGTTTATAGAAATATTTTTTATTCGGCACAGCTGAACATAGTATTTGTTTGTTTTTTTTTAATACACAACTTCAAAAAAAGTTGATATTAGAATAAATCTGACTCGATATGAACATTTCCATATAATGGAAGTTTTACCTTTTAATACGTGAAAATTGTTAAATATCATTCATATCCATATTTCTGTGTTATAAATTATTTAAACACACTTTTAATTTAAAATTCCTATTCAATTTTTTTGCTTCTTTGATGGCGATTTAAGTTGAAATAATTTCTAGGAATTTAAAGAAAAAATTGTTAATTATTCTCATTTAAATAAAAAAGACTTTATACCAGATATTTGCTTTACGCGAATTTAAAGAACCAGAGAGAGAGAGAGAGAGAACGAAACTTTCATAACATTAAAGTTTAATAAATTTTGTAAAAAAAAAAGGTTTAAACATAAAAGAAATAATAATTTTTTTCTTTTTCAAAACTTTATACTTCCAGCTCCATCTTTTCAATCTGACCTAATTAACTTTTTCGTTTTATTAAATTCACTTTAATCTTTTTAAATTAAAAACAAAAACAAATTTTCACCAACAATTTAAATATTTTTAAAGAGTGAGACCGAAATATTCTTAACATACATACATGTTAATAAAAACGAAATTAACAGTCATCATTAGAGATGAAATTTTGAACCTTTTTCGGAAACCCTCTTATTAACGTTTTTAAAGGACTTTCTGTTACTTTGTTCGAACATTCCATCTCCTTTTAAAATCAATCACACTTTTAGAACATTTTTTCTTTCAATAAAGCCCAAAGCTTTCTCCTTCTAAGCCCTAAAGCGAAGGGTAGAGGTATTGTCCTTAGCTTCAGGCAATTTGAACGTTGCATATATATATACCACATTATTGTTCTTGTTCCACACAAGGATTTATTTACCACATTGACAGGATGTCAAATTAGGCCACATTGTGAAGTATTGTGAATGAAAGCAGCCTTTTTTAAAACATTCCTTGATGTAAATTTCGTTATTCATAGAGCTCGTTTCAACAAATGAGTGACTTCTTTTGCCACAACTGCATATTATTTGTAATACCAAGAACTTTATGGGAAATGTTGACTGCTTTTGAGTCCTAAACTTATCTTAAGCATCAGCAACATAAAATTTTGGACTAAAAACTTGGGAAAAAATCTGCCAGGACAAACATTTTTAGGCAGCAATTCCGTGTTCTGTTTTTGGCCTCTTAATTTCTTTAGCTTTCTTTTCAGGAACTTTTTGAGTCTTGTATGTTGTTAAACCTGTATTAACTTTAACCTTTCGTATCAAATAGTCCGAGCACTGAACTAACCGTTCTGCTTTCATACCGGATGTGTTGGAAGCTCTTTGAAAAAAATTTCTATTTGTTTTTTGTCTTGGAATGGTCCACATGATATTTCTTGTGAACTATTTTTTCCACCTGAACCAGATTTTCTATAAACGGACAAGTTGTTCCGGAAATGTTTAATAACATTGGAAACAGTTTTCCATTTGTTTGACTTTTAACACAATAACATGACATTAAAATAAAAATAACAAATAATATTTGGGTTAAAAGTAAAAGTGTGTTAAGAGTTTTGCGTTTACAGTCCTTATATGAAATCTTAACGTGAGTTAAGAGTTTTGCGATCTCAGTCCTTATGTGAATTTATATTTACTCTTTTTTTGTTTTTCCTCTCATTACATTAGCTAATAGATCCAAAAGTAGCAGCAACAACAAAAAAAGAACAAAAAAATACCTTAAGGTGAGACTTTTGTTTTTAGAGGGAAAAAAGCTACAACGAATAACAAAATATTAATACAAAATGTAGAATATAGAATACAAAATGAATAAAAAAGTAAAGAAAAAAAATTAATAAAATACCAGAGAGCAAAAAAAAAGGAGAATAATATTGTTTAGATACCAAGGCCTGCTTATAGCCGGAAGTGCCACAAGCTGTGAAAATATTTTAACAAATTCAAATGCACACAAATACACGTTTCTTTTTAGTATACACATACTTACACATACACATATTTTAATACGTGTTTGTTTTATAACACCAACACAAAATACACACAAAAAAGCCAACATTGAGCCACTACAAATATTAGAAAATCTACATAAACACACACACACATATAACAAATTCTTCTCCCTCCTCCCTCATTGGAACTAGTTATAGCGGCAACAACTTATATAACATATTTATATAATAACAAACAATGGCTGTTATATGAGGACGAGATAATGTCAAAAGAGCAATAACAAGAAGTGAGTTTTTTATTAACAGAAATATTCATTTAAATTAGGTCAATTGGAAGGGTCCTATTGAGAAATAACTGTTGGTTTTTGGTCTATAGAAAATTTTAGTTTTAATAATTTTGACCAAAAACAATTCTCCTATATTAGGGGCACAGTAATTATCAGCCAAAAAAGTTATTTTATTTTGTCTTCATTTCATTTGATGAAAATAACGGTTGAAGCTTTATGTCAAAGAGCCTCAACATAAAATCGTTGGCATCGTTGGTTTTCGCCTATTAATAGTGGTGATTTCAAGGACCGATCTGGTCAGCCAAAAATGGTTAGATACGAGGATTTGAAAGCAATACTCAACGAAGATTTTAAGTCAGTACAATAAGGACTTCCATTGTCATTGAGAATCTGGTCATTGGCACCCGTATGAATTGAAGAAAAGAGAAACTAAGGACCAAACTGAACGCCTCGACAAAAAGTCAACTAAACTAATCAGGACAATGATAAATAATAAGTCGGATAAGTAGAAAGACGGATCATATTTTGATTTGCTTCAAGAATTTATTTACTTTATGGGATGTCTTTCTTGGTATAACTTTCGGAATGCCATATTTAGTATACCTTTATCATTACTTGTAGTGGTAAAAGTTATAAAAAACCATATAAGTTTTTCTTATATTATTAGCAATTGAAATTATATCAAGCGATCAGAAAGGATCTGCACCTAAGAAAATTGACTCGTTTGCAGAGAATAATAGAAAAATTTTCATAGTAAGAAATTCTCAGTCACATAATGTTAAAACAGGGGTATTTTTGTTCATCCATTTTATAGTCCAAAACTAACCACTTGTGACTCTCCTGAGTATCATTTGATACAGAATGTCTTTTATGTATTCATTTTATCTCAGAGAAATGTATATTTAATTAGGTTGATATGCAGTTTTTTCAAAGTGTGATATATATGCTAATTTTTGTTCCAAGATATAACTCTTGCCTCTAGCACAGTAGTTCCAATATTTTTTTTTAATAGAACTACTGAATATTTTTTAATAAAATTTCACATGTACATTCTTAATATTTGAAATGGTTTTCAGGTGTAGAAGTCCTTAGTGGTATCAGGGGACAGAGAAGAACCTTGAGATCACTTCTTAATATGTGGTTCAGGCCACAATCTGAAATTTTATTAAAATGCAGCTATAACGATGCATTATTTCCTAATCATGTTTGCACAGTGCGACAAATTAAATTTTTTTAATAAATCGGCTGAATGGATTTGCATGAAGTTTAGTAAAATTATAGGCGAAGGGTATAACACTATAATTTTGAACGTTTCAGTTGATAATGAATTTTTTTCAGAACGTTTTTAAATTCTAAAATTAATGTTATAAAAAATCCTAAAAATGGGATATTTAGATTTTTGGATTTCATAATCGAAAAGATCAAAATTAGAGCAACAAAACTATGCAAAATTTTGAATATTTAATATTAAAATGTAAATAACTCGAAAATTATAGGAGATAAATAACTCATGCATGTTTTAGCCATAATATACTTAAAATTGAATGAGTAACAAAATTTAATGTTCAAGATATCACGCTTTCTGCCTCTATAACTTCTCTATGAAGCCCTAAACATCGACAAGTCATCATTGAGTATCATTGAAGTTGCTTTCAGTGATCACTCGACAAAACACTTGATGTCTGTTACCTATTGAACACGTCGTAAACACGCATCATAAATTAAAATTTAATAAAACTTTAGTTCTTATAAAACAAACGACTAAGAATTTTTCATAGTTCAAGAATAAAAACCATTTTATGTCTCCATGACATTACTCACAATATGACCTCTATAATATGATCCTCCATCACCTTTGTTAATAGCGGTTATAAGAAGGAAAAAACACTTTTAAATTTATTACTAACAAATTACTGTGAAAAACTTTACTTTTAAGTACAATTACATTCCATTTCACATTATTATGCCTTAAAATACAATTAATTAAAAATTCAAGTGGTGGTTGAGTAATTAAAATAGCTTTCCTTTTTTCTCGCCCTCCTTATTTTGCCTCATTTAGCGCTTTTAACAAAATTCCTATTTTAACGCTAATTTTACCTTAAAATAGATTTCAATGCAGATAAAGCAAAACAAAAACAGGTGTTAACTAATTTTATTTCTATTTTTTTCTTTTTTTTTGTTTCACTTTCTAATATTTGTGTTGAAATTTCTTTAATCGCTGCTAAATCTTGGGGTGAATTTGGTTCAAAATTATTTTTATGTTTTTCTTGCTTTCGCTTGTTGAAAGTATCTTTTCCTTTCTTTTTTCTTCGATGAAATGACCTTTTGTGTCCTTTATAAATAACAAATTTTAAAAAAAAGGTCAATTGTAGAAAAAAGCCAAGAATAATGGAAACAAGTAAGAATGCTATATGACGAATCTTCAATACCCTCCAACACAAGTGGTGTAAAGTAAATACATTATGTTTCGTACATACATACTGATATACGTAAAAACATACATAAACGCTTTTCTTAAATAAAAGTCAGGAAAACTTAATGAGTCATAAAATTTAAAGTTACATTTTTAGCTCAAATTTTCTTTCTACTGAACCGATTTTAATTATTTGGCTTGAACTAAGAGGTTGCCTCAGATATCGGTCTATATCTTTTTTGGTTTTAAAAAGGAAACTTCTAAGGACTATAACAAATACCCAAACCAAATGACATTGAGCTCTGTCAATTATTGTGGATGTAAGCGTGCTTACATCATGGACAAAGTTAAATCGATTTAGATTTTGATTTGATACAAGAATATACATTATGTGGTCTTGGATTTTGAGATGATTCTATCTTAGCTTTACACACGGAATGACAAACTCTTCACCACTTGTGTGATGGAGGGTATAAAAATATATGATATAATAAACAAATAAATAATTAATTTGTTTAAAACGTATACGTAATATTAATTGTTAAAAATTAAACATTACTCATACGTAGAAATGCTCTTAATTTTAAAAGTTATGAGCAAAAATTTTTACTTTTTTAATAAATAAGAAGAATTATTTGATCTTATTTAAAATTTAAATATATTTTCTTTTCTCGATTAAGAAAATAAGAACTTTTTAATTCTTGAGAATCTGTTTAATTTTTTTTATTCTCTGTATTTTATATAATAAAAAACTATAAAAATATTTGTTTTCTTTTTTGTATTTTAACAAGAATTAAATATTTTATTACAATAGTTGTTACTGTCGGACATTCATCGTCTTACATTTGAAAAAAATACCAAAAATATTTAATTTTTATTTTATTACCTCAAATGTGTTATAATATTTATAGAATATAAATTAAGCTTTTAAGTATTAAAATAAGACATTATTATGAAAATAGTGTTAAGAGATAATAGAATAAAATTAAGAATGCAATACCAGCAAAATGGTCATAAATAAAATGAAAATGGACTTTCTAATCCATGGAAAAATGGTGGTTCACAAATTGACTTAATACGCCAAAAATTATTAACACCGATTTGCAAAATTTTAATGCCTTTTTGGATGAAAATTAAACATAAAATATTTTTTAAATTGATTCTGTTACATTGGAACTTCTTAATATTTTTTTTTTAATTTCAAACTAACTTTTTGAGGTGTTTTCAAAATGATTTGCAGGAGCACAAGCGTTTAAAAGATGAATAACTAAATAAATCATAATTGAGCATGAATAGGATCTAAAGTTTTTCAAAGCTACCCTTTCAAAATTTTCAGAACTGTTTAGCTTATATTCAGAACTAAGTTGTGCAATATCAAAAAATGGGAAATTTGTACTTGGACGATATATAGAAAATCGGGCAAAAATAAAAATTGTGCACTAATAGGACCTTATGTCCTTGAAACCAACTATTTTAAGGATTTTAGAACAGTTAAGCCATTATTCATAATTTATTTCAGAGCAGAGTAATTCAATATTAAACATTTAAATTTTATTTTTTTTTTAATTTTTTTTTAAATTTAAATGAACAATAATAAAAATGATAAATTAATTTAAAAAATCTATTCTGCCACATTGTGCAAATGTTCAAAAAGTTATTACATTAGTAAAAAAACAGTTATTTTTAAAACACTGTACGGCTGCCGTATTTAAAATTTAAAAAATCTTTTAAAATGATAAATTTATTTTAAAAAATCGATTGTGTCACACTGTGCAAAGGTTTAAAAGTTACTGCATTATTTTCCAAAAACGTTATTATTTTTTAGGTCACTGTGCAGCTGCCATATTTAAAATTTAAGTTAAACTCCCATAAGAAAATTAAAAAAAAATATTTAATTTGTAATTTTATTGAAAAAATCCATTCTGCCCACTGTAAAAGATTAAAATATTTTTGAAGCATTAGTTTGCAAAAAACAAGAATTATTTTTGAGTTACTGTACAGCTGCCATATTTAAAGTTTAAATTAAACTCTTGTAACAAAAATATAAAAATCTACTAAAATTATAAATTTGTTTAAACTAAAAGTTAAAGTTCATGGATTCATTAGTGCTTCCAAAAATCTACTGATAGATAAGCTTAAAAAGCAAGAAAGAAAAACCAACTTTTACCATAAATTTCTATCGTTCTTCTGTATTAAAGTTAAGTTTTTTGCCAACATATTTTATCCTCTATTAAGTTCTATTGTCGTTGCATAAAAATCTTGCATAAATAATATAAACAAAAAATGTTAAACACCAGGAATAGGGAGGTAACCATTACTAATCCATGATTACATAAGGTAATGAAAGAAAAATGTATTTAAATTTTTTCTCAACTTCATAAAAAACAAACTTAATAATAAAAAAATATCACTGTCACTTTCAATTTTCTCGGTTCACCCACTGAGAATGTTCTGATATGCAACACACAAGTCCGAATTTAAATTATCACATTTTACTTAACATGTGATAAACATTACAGAAGAAAAACATTTTTCTTCCAAAAATAGAATCCTTCCGCATTGAAGTCCTACACAACAATAACTACAATGAAGTATGAGAGAGAAAAGGAAAAAACAAACAACATTTATGAAACCGTGTTGTGTTTCTTTGTCGTTTTTTTGCAGTTTGTAAAATATTTATTTTTACAGTTTTTTTTTTCTTTCCCAGAACACTTGTTTAACAAAATGTTTTTCGACCAACTTTCTGGTTCATGCTGGTAAAAGTTAACAAAGTAACCCAATAAAAACGAGAGACAGAAAAGCTACAAGAGGAAGGAAAAAGTGCAGAAAAAGAACAATAAATTCTTGCGAAAAAATGTTGGAGAAAAAAAGTTTATGACTGACAGCGTGTCAGAGAAGAGATTTAGACAAGAAAGAAAAAAATAGATATCATATTGTTATTTAAGCAATAAAAATAAGAAAGATGCGGTAAAGACGAATTTTAATTGTCCTACACTATTCGAAACACTTTTCGAAATCGATTCATTTGGAAAATAATTTTGTTACTATTTTCGTTTTTTTAAATTTTAGTATTTTAATTTACAGACTTATAAAAAAGCGTTTTGGGACCACTGTGGCCTTAAAAAGAAAATAATTTACAATTTATCTTTGAAACTGTAAAAGATAACCTATACATGTGAGCACATTTTACCAGCACAATTTGTCATAATTCAAAAATAAATTTTTGGTCAACTTTTGAAAATCAACAATTTTGAAGGACCTCCGACTACATCTTCGTCTAGATAAGTACCTGCACTCCTTCAAGTCAGCTCAGAATAATCTTAGCTCTAACCATGTGAAATTTTATTATAAAATCTCTAACAGTTCACAAGTTACAGAATCATTTCCAAAAAATTGAATAGGAAACACGATGCTACACTAATTACACCAGAACTTACACACTGACAAAAACTTATTAACACATTTTTATTATGTTATGATTTTGACTATAATATAGTTGTGCCACAATCATATTTTTTTAATTACAGAACTATTATATGTTTCCACTCGAGTGTATTTTTAATAATAATAAAATGTTATTTATTTGCGTTTACAAGTTATTAATGTCGATTTGGCCAGCATATTAATCGCATATAGTTTGTATCACCTTTTTACGCTCGCAAAAAACGATCCTTGGAGGAAGCTTAACTTATTAATTTTCGCTTTTAAAAAGTTTGATTTCTACACGGAGTACAGATGAACAAATTTGATGATGGGATAATTAGACAGTATATTCGGCGATTACTGCTTTTAAGTGCAAGAGGTAATTGCATTGTCATTGAGAGTCACACAACAAGAGAGTTTGAAAAGCTCCAAAAAACATGCGTTAACCCCGATTAATCAACCAAATCAATCTTGTAGATGTATGAAGCCAAGCAATTCAAAATAATTAGTGATGTGAGGTAGCGACACTAACCTACAATTTTTTGGTGTTGAATACTAAAAGCTTTCTCCAGAAGAATTTCCTTAATATTCCAATAAACAAAGAGAAAACATTTAACTTGAATCGGACTTAAACATGGAATGCGAAAGCAGAACTTTAGCCACTTTATCACGCCGATATCTTTACCACAAGTTGCAATGAGAGTTTATTAACTTTATTATTCCGTGTGTTACGCTAAGAAGGGATAATATCAGACTCTTTAAATTGTATATATTTTTTCACTACATCAAAACTTTAGTTCATTTAGCTATATCCATCTTTCCTACTAACTGTCTGGAATATATAATATTGATTTGGCGAATATCGTTCGATATATTTTCCAATATTCGCCCTTCTCGGAAAACGGTTTAAGTTTATAAAACTCTTATACATACACAAACTAATTCAAATGTAAATCTTCAAGATTACGATATATGATACTAACTTCACAAATATATGTGCATATTATATCTCCTATATAGACACATTCACAGGAAAGTACGTTAATACCCTTAAATTTGAACCACTTTTACTGAAATTGTGTACATTAATTTTTTTACTGTATTTAAAATTTAAATCAAAGTCTAATAAGTCTAATTATCTCAATTCCCAAATAGTGTTTCAGACTTATTCCATCGCAAATTTGCTAATAGAAAGTAGTGGAGTGTATCTAAGATTCGGCATAGCCGAATATAGTATTCTTACATTCTTTTTTTTTTTTTTTGAAAATTTTATATCCTACGAAACTTTACTTCTAAGTGTTTCAAACGGAATGACAATATAATTATTCTGTCATTTATCTATTATAATAATGTAGAGTATACAAAAAGGAATTTACCAAGAACACTAAGTAAACTCAATTCTCCTCCATTTCATATCATATTTACACGAAATTATGAAACTAATGACAGACGACAAAGGAAGACTAAATAGCGGACAAAATACTGTAAAAACTAAAACGTTTTAATAAAATAGAAAAAAAAAAGAGAAAATAAATACAAAAACAAAAAGTAGCGAGATTGAAGAAGCAAACAAAAATTATCAAGAAATATTTCTAATATTTTTCTATAATCAAGGAAAAGAACAATAAATTGTGTGTGCAACAGCAGGTTTACAAAGGAGAACAAAAATTAAAGTTTTTTCCTTAATATATTTTGTTGTTAATAAATTTATTTGATTTTATTAGAAAATATTACAGATTCCAAAAAGAAAGTAAAGAAAAGAGTACAAAAAAGGGACAAAGAAAAGAGCTATAGAATGAACAATTAATAAGAAACATATTGAAAGAGCTTTAAAGGATATAAAGTATTTCAAAGATGAATTGAAGTTGTTTAGTGAAAAATAATGTTATTAAAAATAAGAGAAAATATTTAATCAAATAAATTATTTAAAACATTTTTGGAGATTTATTTTTTATAACTATTTTTCGACTAAATCGATTTTGCTGGTTATAAATAAGTAACTTCTCAGGATAATAACCAAATTCCAATTCCGATTATTGTGGATGGGAACCTGTCAATAACAGAGAGATAGACAGACAGCGGACATAGTTATCTTGACTCAAATTTTGAATCGATGCCAAATAAAACATACATACTTTTGGCGGTCTTAGATGATTCCTTCGTGGCTTTTTTTCCAATTTTGAACTTGAGGTGTATAAAAATGTTTTTCGATAGGTACCTCAGAATAGTATGTTCAACCCATCAATATCTCAGAAATCAAAGTTTCATTACATCTTGACAAAGTGTAAGAGATTCCATTTACAAGAATTGAATTAAAAATTCCATATCTCCGACGCAAGAGAACAGTAGAACTCTATGCAACAGTTTTGAAATATAAAGATGTTAAAAAAAAGCAAAATTATTTTTGGAACCATAAAAGCTCCTAAATTGCAATACCATCTTTAATACCTTAAAATTACAATAATTTAAATACTAATTTCTCCTCAAAACTCTAATGAGCATAATTCTTCTATTTAATAAATAATTATAACAATTAGTAAATAAACAATTAAATACGTAGACGCCCACCTACAAATCCCACACAACCACATATATATACCCCCACACACACACAAAAACAAAGAAATTAAGTTTAATTAAAACTTTGACTGATGAGTCACAAAGGCGGTCTATTAAGTAAATATCTAGAGAGTGAGTGAGTGTGAGATTGTGATTGAGTAGTTGTTGTGTGTTTTAATTAATAAAAAAAATAAGTGTTAAAGTATTAGTGTGTCAAAAGTAATTGGAAATATGAACTTTTTTTCTATTCACTTTCAACAAATTCCCAAAAGTTTTAGATCTCAATAGAAAAAAGTTGAGAAGAAATTTAATTAATTAGAAGAAAACAAGAAAAAAAAAACAAAGTAAGATTTTTGCAAATAAAAGGGAAATAATTTATAAAAAGAATAGAAAATATTGGGTCACATTTTTGGACTCGGTGCTACCTCAAAATAGATTTATGTTCGCTCATTTTAATATTCCAAAATAAATTTTTTTTAAACAATTTTCAAAATGCGCTAATTTCATTCACATAAAACTTTATGATCATTTTCTACCGAACCGATTTTGATACACTTTTCTGGTTACTAATAAGGTGTATTAAGTTTAATATTATGGAAAAATTTCATTCTTAGTAATCTGTCGATTTATAACTACAAATTCTTCCCTTGAACTTAGAGGTTGCTTCAGATATTGGTTTATATATTTTAATATACAGATCCTATTTGGTTGGTTTTCAAAGGATAATAACAAATACTCAGGTCAAATGTTATTGAGCTCTGCCAATTGTTGTGGAAGTGAGCGTGTCAACAACTGAGAGGCCGTCATAGCTCAACTGGCTCAAATTTATATTTTTTGCAAGAATATATACTTTATAGGGTCTTATGTGATTTCTACTTGGCACTGCACACAGAATTACAAACTTAATGTTGGACGGACCTTACGATCGAAATGTGCATTTTAAAGCGATGATTTCGATACAGAAGATAAGCAGAGGCCTGGTTAGCAAAGCAGGAAGGTATTATTCAACAAAGATTATTATCTAATGTAAAAAGAACTTGTATTTGTCACCCATATATTCTATTCTATTCTATTCTATTCTATTCTATTTTATTTTATTCTACTTTATTATATATGTTTTCGGATTTTCCAATACTTTGCACGTTTGGATACTGAAAAATAAAATTTGTGACTTGGATTGTATCAATGTTTTGACTTCTAAACGTTTGCAGTTAGTCCACAAATTGGACTGATATTGCGCAAAAGTTATTTGAAATAAAAATTTAATTTTTTCCCTTTTTAGAAATAAACGAAATTTTTCCCGCTTTTAATGAATTTTGGGAAAATTAAAAATCCTTTAATTCCAATAAAATATTCATTAATAAAAATGTGTTTCACAAATTTTCAGGAAATATGGATCTGGATTTATTAAAAAGATTTTCTTGTTTTTGTAAAAATTTTAAGGAAAATATGTAAAATTAGATTTTTATTACTTTAATCCAAAGAGTCCATATTCATTGACTGTGTGTAAAACTCCGTGTAAAACTCCGTTTAAGATTCAGTTTTTGGAATAAAACTAAAAATTAGTTATTAGATCATTGATTTCATTAACAATATGAAAAATATTCGGAAAATCTGCTCGAACAGGTTGTCCATCTCCGTTTAAAATCTAATACACTTTTGGACACTATTTTTGTGTTCAATTTAATTCTCTTTTAACAAGAGCTTAAAATCTCTCAATTAAACTATGTTCCGGACAGAAACAAAGTTTAATTGAGAGATTTTAAGCTCTTGGTCCATATGCCACATTTTTGTTCTTGTATGACGCAAGGGATTGTGTACCATAGTGAAAAAATGTCAAGTTAGCCAAAAACAAGGCAAATACATTACGGAGTCTTATGAATGGAAGCAGCCTTTTATGTTAACATTGATGTAAATTTCGGCATTTGTAGAGCGCGTTGTAGCAAGTGATTGGCTTATTTTGCGCAACTGCGTAATGCTTGTCATATAAGGAACATTTTGGGAAATGTTTTGCTGCATTTGGGTTCCAGATTTTTCTTTAACATTCTCTCGAGCATCAGCAACAAAAATTTTTGACCAGAAAGTTGCGAATATTGTGGCAGATCATAAGTTTCGTCTCCCATTATGCAGCAAGAAATTTTTGTTGAAAATATTGACTTTAATTTCTTTACTTTGTTTTTGGCCTAAAATTTTTATCTGTGTTCCTGTTAAGAAATCTTGAGTCTTGTACGTTTTTAAAACTGCATTAGCTTAAGCGTTTTCTACCAAATAGTCCGAGCACTGAGCTTACTGGATGTGTTGGAAGCATTAGAAACATCATGGAGACCATTACTATAACCAGGTTTTCTATCAACGGACAAATTATCCTGGTACTGTTAAAAAACATTGGAAATAGTTTGACGGAAGACCTAAAAATGCTTGGCCAATTTCTTATAGGACCAAGTTGGGTTTTGTTGAAAATATTTAAAATATTTAGTACGCATGATTTTCTAATCACCCATTAAATCAGATAAACATAAAAATTTTAATTTTAATAAAAAATCCTTACGATTTCTTTTTAATATAATTTCTATGTTAATATTACTCATACGCCTTTACGAAAAATAAGGCTCCATATTTGTACGTTTAACAAATTTCTGCAGCATTTCCTTTCATTCATGCTTCACTACAAATTTATTATTATTTTTATTTATTTTTTTTTCTATTTTTTATTTTAATTTTATGGTCCGCGTTCACTTTGTGACTTCGATTTCTATTTCCAGTTCTTTTTTTTTTTTTTGGCAAAATTTCAAGTTTACTTTAGATACCAAAAAAATGTGTGACTAAACAAATATATTCATTCACACATTCATTCATACATATATTTGTAGATATTTTGCGAAAAACTCACACCTTTTAACAAAAAAATTACATTTTTATGCTTTAGTTATCCAATTCAACAAGAATAAAATACATAAAAATCTCAAAGATGAAAACAAAAAAGAACACAGAGAGAGAAGAATGAAAAAACATCCATATTGTATCTTTTTAAATAATCTAAGCACGCTTTTGTTATTTATACGTTTCATTTCAATGCTCTGATAAGTTTCATTTTTTTCCATTCTCACTTTTTTTGATAGAACTTATACAATCTTAATTTAAACATATACACCAGCACATATACATAAGGAATGAGATAGAAAAATTCTTAACACACGTTTTTGATTAAAACTTTTAACTCAGGTATTATTTGATTTTTTTTATCAAGTTACCTTTGTAAATTATGCCAGTTTAATGTCAAACATGTCAAAAATATATCGTTTATTTGATTCAAATTAGTGACCAAAAAATGCGTAGAAAAACTATAAATTATTTTAAACATAACCCAACTTTATTCTACAAAAAGTTGGCCAAGCATTCAAGAGTCTGCCGTAAAACTGTTTCCAATGTCACTAAACAGAACCGGGAGAACTTGTCCATCGATAGAAATCCTGATACAGGTAGAAGGTAAAGTTGATGATGACCTTTTTAAAGCCAAGAAATATAGAGCGTCCGTTTAATAGCGTTTCGTACCATATCTGGTAGTAAATCAGCCCGGTTAGCTCGGTGCTCGAACTATTTGGTACGATAAGTTAAAGTTTAAGCAGGTTTAAAAATATACAAGGCTCAACAAGTTCTTGATAGTAATATTGCTAAGAATTTAGAGGCAAAAGATGGAGCATGGTAATTATAGTCAAGTTTTCAAATATCGGATATTCTTGTTACATAATGGATGACGAAATGTATGTTCTGTTCATGTTAATGATGCTCGAGGGAATGTTGAAGAAAATTTTATGACCAATAACCAGTCAAAATTTCCAAAAACTGTTCTTCTCATGACAAGCAATATGCAGTTGCGGCAGAAAAAGCTGATCATTTTCTACAACGGGCTCATAAATACCGAAATTGTCATCAATGAGTGTTGACAAAAAGACCGCTTTCCTTCTTAACACTTCACTTATTCGACTTATTTTTGGTCTGACTTGATATCCTGTCACTATGGTAAACAAATCCTTGCATTAAACAAGAACAGTAATGTAATGTACCAAGAGAGGCAAATATTCCAAACTACCGGAGCTAAAACCAGTGTATTAGACTCTTGTTAAAAGAGAATGGAAGATTACAAAATAGATTTTAAACGAAGATGAACTACCTGTTCGAGCAAAAAGACAGAAAGCAGAAAGATTCAGAATTTCATCCCTGATTAAAACTTTATATATAATTTTAATCACATAAAAATAAATCAAAACTTTAAGTTTTAATGTATATTAAAAATTTTGTCGATCTCACTCCTTATATTGCTTAACATGTATATTTGGTAATAATGGTGTTGGTGAACAAAAAAGCACAATCTATATCATTTTCGCTTTCTTTTTCTTTCCGTTTTTTTACATGTTTTGCGTTTTAAATATTTATGGTCAAAATCATAATCCCACAAGATTGAAAAGTTTAAATAAAGACACCAACAAATAAAGAAAATGTTAACAAAAACCAACAGAGATTTTTTCCTTTAGATTTTGTTATTTTTTTTTAATTTATTTCTATTTTTCTTTTAAATTATTCTATGAAAATTAAATTAATTTTTTTTTCTTTTTAGCAAAATTAAATAAAACTTGAATTTTTTTTTATATTAAAAATATTTTTATTCTCCTTAAAATATGCAACAAGTTTGTGGGTTGAATAAAATGAAATATATATTCCATCATGTGGGTTTGTGGTCTGTAGAGTACAATTACACTTGGTAATAGTTTAATTAAAAAAGAAATAAGAGTTTATTTGTCGCAAAGACCAACTGCAGTGAAATTCTACACAACAAATTAAGGACCGACAATAGTAAAATCTTATTTTATGATTTGTAGTCGTATAAAATATTTTGTTCTTATATTCGTCTTATACTCAGATTATAGCGTTTTACTAACATTTTAAAATTCTTTCTCTAGACTATAGTATTTTATTCAGGCCATAGTACTGTACTCAGGGTATCGAAATTAATGCAATTTATTTGAGCTATAGTTTTCAGACTATATTCTTTTACGTAATATATAGACTTATAATTTGATTTTAGTCTTATATTAAGATTATATTAAATATATAGTTTTTAGTATTTTAAACTATAGACTTTAATTCAGACTTTAGTCATTTATAGCATTTATATTATTTACTCAGGCTATAGAATTTTATTCTGACCACATTCTTTTATTAGGCTGAAAAGTATAATAAGTCTAATATCTTATACTAAAATTATAGCATTATACTCTAAACATGGATTATGTTATTTCGCTTCGACTATAGTATTATTTAGCTATAGTTTTTTTACTTCGTTCATAATAAATTACTCTGGCTTAAGTATTTAGCTACATTATTTTTTATAATGATTATAGTATTTATTAAGACTATAGTATTATAGTAAGTTATTAATCAGACTATAGTTTTCACATTGTAGTCTCTGTAGGCTGATATTGCAGTTATTTACTTAGACTATTGTATTATAATTAAATGATAGTCTTCTACTCAGAATTAAGTCTTTTCCTCAGACCATAGTCTTTTATTAAGACAGTAGTCTTTTACTTAATGTAAAGTTTTACTCAATCTATGATATTTTACTCACACTACAGTTATTATGTAGAAAACAGAAATGTTATCTTTTAATCAAACTATAGTATTTTACCCAGACTATAAACTTTTACTCAGTTCATAGTGTTTTGCTCTGGCTATAGCCTTTTACCCAGGCTATAGACTTTTACACAGACTATAGTCCTACTCATATACTACATTATAGTCCTAAGCTTAGACAATAGTCTTTTACTCGGACATACTTAATCTTTGATTTTAAATGTAGAATTAAACTATAGTTTTTTTTTTACATAGACTACACAACTTTACGAGGTCTGTAGTCTTTTACTTAAACAAGTCTTTTGAGTAAAATATAAATCTTTAGATTCTTACGCAGTCTATAGCAAAATCAGACTACAGTCATTCATTCATATTACAGATTTTTCTTCAGAAGTTAATATTTTAATCAGAATACTAAAATTTTCTTACGCTGTAGTCTTTAGCTCAAACTAAAGTCCTTAATCAGACTGTTATTTTTGTATAGATATCGAGCTTCTTAAATGTCAGATAGATGAAGACACTATTGAGGCTACTAAAGCTGTACTGACTCATTCTACATTTTTTTACTCAGAATATGGTCTTATACTGTAGTCTCTTTGCAAATTTGTGAGTTTAAATAAAATATTGTTGTACATATTTCAAACATTTTTTTGAAAATTAAAAACTTTAAAAATAAAAATCGAAATTATTCCTTAATTTTTTAAAAAAGTTCTTTCAATGACATTTAAAAAATTTTATATTTAAAATCATATTTTATTTAATCTAAATATAAAAAAAATATTTGTATGTATTTGTTATCTCTTTCAACAACTTTTCATTATTTGAATTAAACTAAACAAAAAAAGTTGAAAATCTCCTGTCAACAGTTTGCTCTAGAGATGTGAATGAATTTTTTTTTTAAATATGAAAAAAACTGCTTTTGTGTTTTATGAATAAATTTTAATTTTAATAAAACAATACATTTAAACATACAAAAAACTACAACAATAACAAGTTTTAAATAAAAGGGTTGTGCATACACATATGTATGAATAAATAATGTACATGAATGTGAATGAATGAGTGAGTGGCAGAGTGTATGAGTGTGTGAGTGTGTGAGTTCATTTGCATAATTAATATGGAATTGTTTGAAGTTCTTTCAAAATTACCTTCATATGAATTTTATGAGAGTGATTTGACTTTTAGGTGAGAATAAATGTTGAATATTTTGAGCAAAAAATTGTTAAAATTTATTTGGGAGTGAGATCGAAAAAATCTTAACACACATATATGTTCCAAAACAAAAACTACTGAACTTAGAGTTTTATTTTTTTATATTTGATTAAATTATTACTACAATTTATAAAAAAATATTTATATAGTTGAATTTACTAGTGATGACATATTGAACCTTTTTTTGGGAACCCTTCCATTAATGTTTTTATAGTGCTTTCTTTCACTCGAACTTTTGGACACTTTTTTATATTCTCCAATTTTCTTTTAGCAAAAGGATTTGTCTCTTTTCGTAAAAATATCATATTATTGTGTTTGTACCCCTTTGAGTGGTGCCATATTGACAGGATGCCAAGCCAGTTCAATAATAATTGAACACATTACGAAGTCTTATGAATGAGCACAGGCTTTTTTTGTGAACAAGCCTTTATGTAAATTTCGGTATTTAGAAAACTCCTTGTAATAATTGATTGTCTTCTTTTGCCTCAACCCAGAACTTTTTCGGAAATTTTGACCGCCTTTGGGTGTTAAACTTTTCTTCAACTTTCCCCAGAGCTTCAACAACATAAAATTTTTGACCACGAAGTTGTGAAAAATCTGCCAGGACATACGTTTCGTCATCTATTACGGAAAAAGAATATTTGATTTTAGAAACCTTAACTTCAATTACCATGCTCTGTTGTTTGGGCAGTAAGGAACTTTTTGAGCTTCAACTTTTTGCACCAAATACTCCGAGCACTCAGCTAACCGGGCTGCTTTCCCAAAGAATGTTAAAATGCTTTCAATTTTTTGTCTTTATACATTTCTTCAGCCTGAAACAGGTTTTCTTTCAACAGACAAATTTTCCCGGAAACAGTTTGATGGCAGATTGTTGAACGGTTGGCCAATTCTTTGAGGGAACAAGATGGGTTTTGTTTAAAATATTTTATAGTTTCAGTACGCACTTTTATCTGATTTGATGACATAAAATATAACATCAAACTTATTTTATCAAGGTCAACCTGTGCTAAGAATTTTTCAATCTCACTCCTTTGTTAAATGTTTGAGATGAATATGAGGACCCTAATAAAGATATAAAACTACACCTACTTAAATTTTAAATTATCACTTTAATTAATTAAAATGTAAAGTTTAGTTATGACAACAAATTAATTAAAGCAATAAATTTTGATTAAAAAAAAAACGATAAAAATCTCGACAAAAAAGTTATTTAAAATAAATTATGTGTGAAAAGAAGTATATTTTTAGCTCACAAAATAATTTAGGTCCTTTTTTTACCTTTTTGTTTTTTTTTTCATTACTTTCTTTATGCAATAAAACTTTTTAGAGTTCTTATAGAGAATTTTATAAAACTATTTTCGTTTTCTTTACAAAAAAACAAAAACACTGAAAATTATCTTGTCCATAATGAAAGAAGAAAAACTATTCAGTCTTTTTGCATACAAAAGGATTTTCCTTAGCAGGAAACAAAATAGAAAATCAGTAAACAAGAGATTTTAATATTTCTCTTCTTCTCTCTTCTGCTTCCTCCCACACAATTTAAACGTTTCAATTTATTCCGCTAAAATAATACAGAATTCTTACAATTCTTTCATTTTCCCCCTTTTTTGCTGATTATCTAAAGCCACCAGAAAAAGAAAAGGAGATAAAAAAAATCACAATTGAAAACAAGTAAGAAAAATCAGTGAAACTGATGAAACATAATGATGTCATAACTGCCAAGAAGGTGGGGGTTCTAAATTAAAAAAATAACATCTTTTTTTTCATATATTTCTATCACATTTATTATGAAATATTTTTTCTATAAAAAGATTTTTTATTTTTTCTTCTTTCTCCCTGAAGAAAAGCCATCAATTAACAGCTAAAGAAGATAGAAAATTTTATAGATAAAAATAGAATGTGGAAAGAACTGGCGGATAAAAAATATTCAAAGAGAAGAAAGTAATAAAGTTCTTTTCATTAAAATCTAATAAATAAGAATACTTTATTCGGCTGTGATGAATCCTCAATACCCTCCATCGCAATTTCGTATGAAGTACAAGCACACTCACAAAGTTATACATTATATAAACGCTTTTCTTAAAAATAACAGAGGAAAACTTATTGAGTCATAAAATTAGTTAAATTTTTAGCTGTAACTTTTTTTTACTGATCCGATTTTGTTCATTTTTTGAATGGAAATAAAGATCACATAACTTAATATTATGGCAAAAAAGCATTTAAATTTATAATTTTACGAAATTTCTAAACTTGAACTTAGAGGTTTTCTCAGATACCGCTCTATATCTTTTGATATACTAAACCAATTTCCCTGGTCTAAAATGGGAAACTTTTCAGGACTTTAAAAAATGCTTAAGCATCATTTCATTGATCCTTTCAATTATTACGGATGTGAGCATGTCAACAATAGACAGGCAGACAAACAGACATACTTAACTAAATCGAATCAGATTTTGATTTTATGCAAGAATATATGTTCCATATGAGGTTTTAGATGATCTCTTCTTGGCTTTACACACAGAATGAAACAGACACTTGTTGTAATGGAGGATATAAAAAAATAAAGTTACACAACATCAAGAGAACGAGTAAGTGGAACCCAAGTGGAACTCAAGTGGTTGTATCAACCTTCAAGAGTCTGAGGCCTCAAACGAAAGTCAAAATAAACCAACCTTGAAAATAAAGAAGTCATAATTAAAACAGTAAGTGAAAGTATTTTAAAACTCATGAGCAGGAAGTAACGAAGAAAAGTCACGAAACAAAGATCAATTAGAGGGTATGGTCTTTTTAGCAAGAGAACTCTAGTAAATCATTGAAAAAGAAAATCAAACTAGTCAGAATTCTAGTGGGAGGGAAAGAACTGATTTGAATACGATCAAGATGATCACATTGACCAAACCTCCGGCCATGGAAAAATTTACACATATGGAGGTTTTTTGTGACATGGAAGAGAAAACGAGAGTGAATAAAGTAAAAAGCCCTACGTCTCATGCAAATGTGATCCAAATAAGCTGCCTTTTTATTAAAAATCTAACAAATTCTGCATTATTCGGAAGAATCAAAAAAATGACACTAAATCTGAGACTCCTAATTGAAATGAGGAAATGTAGCAAATAATACATTTGTTTTGTCTCGTAATAAGGAGAAAATTAATGATAAATACTCATCCCGATATATAAACACAATAACAAATAAAATTCCTAAGATCTCGGATTAATAATGACATGACACAGCAAAATTTGGGATAACAAATATTTAAGCTTTAACAATTTATTCCAAACCAAAATATGTTGGTTTTGTTCACATAAATTTCAAAAAAAAAAAGCTTAAAATGCTCAGAAAATTACTTGAAAGGATTAAAGGATTAAATTATGTATTACAAATACAAATTTATATTTTAATAATAAAAGTAAATATGACATTTATTTTTACTGCCAGAAAAGAAGGAAACAAATTTTAAGGTGAATATTATTCATAATCAATAATGTCAACAATTTCCGAAAATTGTTTATAAGTTATCAATATTTGTGGTTTTTTGCTATATTTATAATCCTTTTTTCCTTTCAGCAAAATTAAAAACAATATTTGCTCTTTTTAAAAAAAAGTTAAAAATAAAAGAAAACAAACCATTTCAATTTAGAAATCACAATTTTGTAGGTCTCTTTTCTTAAATAACAAATACAAATTTGTTCAAATTTCCCTTTATTCCTTATAAATTATATTCCTTTCGTACCTCTTTACAACAAAGAAAAAAAACAAAACAAAACAAAAACAACAACATTATGTTATTTATTAAAAATAATAAAAATATAAAATATTTATAAAAAATAAAAAAAACGAGAAAAACATGAAAATAATAAATAAAATCCTTTTTTACATAAACGACCTTTTTTAAGGAATCTTGAGGAATCTTAAGAAAAATATATATAAAAATAAACAATATCCTTTAATACATTTATATGAATATAAACGTAAATATATGTATATAAATTTTAAAAATCTTCTTATAATGCCGTTTAAACCCTGGTGCGTGTTGCTATAAACGCATTTAATTCGTTTGTCTTGCTTTTTATTACTAATTCATGAGGTAACGGTATTTTCATGAAAGAACTTTTATCTTTTGCTTTAGTTATATTTCTTTAATTAACTATAATATTATATAGGTATTCACTTCAGTGGAATATTTCTATAAACGCACACCTAAAATGTCTCAAAAACTTGTTTTTAATTACTCTGTAACTTTTGAACCGTCAGGATATCTAAATAAAATAAATCAAATTATACTGAACTATTTCCGAGTTCATTTGGAGAAAAACAGCAAAACAGACAACTAAGGAGTGAGATCGAAAAATACTTAACAAACATTTTTTCATTAAAACTTTTAACTTCAGTATTATTTGATTTTTTGCCTTTAAAAAATATTGCCAGTTATAAAATTTAATGTAAAACAAATGAATATATTCTTAATTTGATTAAAATGAGGGACCGGAAAAATATTTTATATATTCAACAAAATCCAATTTGGTCCTACAAAAATTTGTTCAAGCATTCAAGAGTCTACCATCGATCTGTTTGCAATGTTAACAGATTCGAGAGATCTTAGCCGTTGATAGAAAACCTGGTTCAGGTAGAAGAAATGTTCCACATGATGCTTCTAAAGCGGTTAGCACAGTGCTCGGTACTAAAGCTAAAGCTTTCTTGGATGGTGAAATGTATATTCTGGCAGTTTACGCAAATACCTGGTCAAAAATTGTATGTAGCTGATGTTCGAGGGATTATTGAAGAAAAAAGGCTTCCATTTATAAGACTTGTCAATGTGTCCACTTATGTTTGGCTTGACTTAGCATCCAGTCACTTTGTCAAACAAGCCCTTGAGTGGTGCAACAACAATAATGTGATATTTGTTCCAAGAGAGGCAAATACTCCAGATTATCCACAAGTAAGACCAGTGGCGGAATATTGGGCTCTTGTTGAAAAAGAGTTGAAGAGCACAAATATAGTGTTCAAAAGTGTGGTAGATTTTAAACGAAGATGGACTACCAGTTTTAGTCAAGTGACAGTTAGCGCTATAAAAACGTTAATGGACGGGTTTCCGAAAAAGGTTTAAAATTTCATCACTAATGATTAAAACTTTAAGCAATTTTTTTATTTTCTCATTCCTTATTTCGTGGAATACTTAAGTTACCGTCAAAAATTTATGAATAATTGCGATTTCAAGAAATGAATAACTTAATTTTCTTGAAATTCAAATATGATATAATTGAAGTTGTCCATAATTTAGAGAATTAAAAAGATTCCCACTTTTCCATGCAGAAATATCCAAAATCTTAACTTTTTTTAAAGTTCATATATTTTTATGTTAATTGCAGTAGCATTTTCAGATTTTGTAGAGGATCTGAGACATGTATTAGGCCCGCTAATTTAGACAAATCAAAAAGAAAATTGGGTTTAATTTGGGTTTCACCTTGAATATCTCTAAAACTACTATCATCATACCAGAGGTGGCTAACTTTGGAAGGTCACAGACTGATCATATAGGCACTTGCACTCCTCCAAATCGGCTCTAATCATATGAAGTTTCTATCGTTTCAGAAAATACGGTGATATCGACACACTGCGACAGAGGTCAAATCTATGCATTTATATCAATAGCTGCCACTGTCTAAATAGGTTGATTTTCTCAAATACCTAAAAGTTTTATATAAATAATTTATGCAGAAATGAAACCAAAAACTTATTTTTGTATTTTTTGCAAAAATAAACTGAGAAAATTATTTATAAAAAAATTTATAAATTTTATTTTTCTTTTTATGGCTTATTTATGCTCATTATTATATAAAAAACGAGAAAACAAAATACAATTTGCTACAACAATGAAAAAGAAACGATTGGAAACAGGAAATGGGAAATGAATAATAACACCTTTATTATAAACACACACATAAACATTGTTAAGAGTATTTGTGGTTAAGAGTTACCGCAAAGAAGACGACGACTGACTACATTTGCCAATAATAATGACAATAATAAACAACAATTTCTAACAATTGACAAAACAACATTATTTACAGATTTTTTTTTTTTTTTGCATTTTATTTCTTCCTCCCACAACCCGTGAAGCAAAAAGAGAAATAAAAATATAAAAATAAAAGTTAATAGAAATGAGATTTCTTCTTTCCCACCAACCACACTCATTTATTTTGGTTAACCAGGATGTCTATCAACCAGTCATTCATTCATTCATTCATTCATTCATTCATTCAATCATTCATTCATTCATCCATTTATTCATCCATTTATTCAATATTATTGAAATATCATTCAAGTCTTGAGTACTCATTTCGCTAGCAATAGGAAAATGCGCTTTGTCAGCCACAAGGACATCCGCCTATTTATTTTTAACTACAATTTTATTTGTATTGTCTTCTTCTTCTTCTTTTAATATATATTTAAAGTATATTTTAGACACTTAAGACCGCGTTTATAGGTATTTGAATTTGTTGCAAAGAAATTAAAGTGTTATTTAGATGTCCATATATTTATTTGAAAAATTACACTGAGAAAAATTGAAGGGGGAAATAATCGATAAATTCCAAAGGATAGTGATGTTTACTAGACTTTACTTTTTTTGTAGCCCTAAATATTCGAAGAATAATTTAATAAAAAATTATACTTGATGAAACCTAACCGATTTAGCTTATTATCTATATGGTCCATAGCAGTTCAGAATTTTTCCCATGTCCTAAAATCAAAAAATGTTCCGGAATCAAAAAAAATCTAAAAAGTGTAAAATAGATGGGTCCAAACTGATGCATAGAATTTATGGAATTAAAGACAACTTTTCCTTGGTATTAAAATGCGTTTAATTCCTTTTGACCCTCCAAATTTCTATTGATCTAAAAAGAATTTCCAAAACTTTAAGAGAACTTAAGAGCATGATTATCATTTATAGCCTGTTACAAATGATCATTTACGACCGATTTGGTTAAAGCTCAATTTTATATGGGATTTATGTCCATTTAAGGTTACAATATAAGTCCCCCTTAAAAGTGCTACGACAAATATAAGAGCGAACATCAAAAATTTTGAAACGAACATTTATTTTTTTAATTAATTTTACTGGTGTCAAATTCTTCTTCTAATACTGAAAATCAAATTAGGACCCCTATTAGACTTATAGATGGAATATCAAAAATAGGTTACCGACCGGTACAAAATTTTATCAAAAATCATCTCTAACAAATATCGAACCACTTTCCGATTCCATTGAGATAAAAAATAACTTTTTTCAGTGGAGTCCTATTTGGTAACGCTGATTAAAGAATTGAATGCTGTGGATCTATACATAATATCATTTCTTAGATATCCCTTTATTTAAAATCACATTTATGATCATATACGGGTCTAAAACACCTTTTTTAATATTTTCCTAACATGTGATAATTTGAAGTCGATTTCGGATTTGCGATTGAGAAGGAATTAATAATTAATGAAGCTTTGTAAGAGGTATATTACTGCCAGTGTTACCGTTGGTGCGACTTTAGTTGTAAATTGCGAATTTTTCAACTGTTTGTGAATTTTTGTGTACTTTTTCAATTTTCTTCTTTTGGTCCCCTTTTTTATAATTTGAATTTTCGGTATAAAACTCCACGAAATTTCATTAATTTGGCTTAAAAAGAACTTATCAATAATTTTATAAAAATTAAGAATGAAAAAATTTAAAATTAAGAATAATAGAATCCTAAAAATTCCTTCGAAATCATAGTGGAAATCAAAATGGTGATACATTTAAGAACAACCTAATTGTAATTGATTAATATTCAAGATTTTTTAATTTAAACGGGAAAGAGTGTAAATTCATAATTTAAAAAAAATTAATTTTTGGTGAATTATATCTATGGTGATGTTTGTTCCGCAATTCACCTTTTAGATGTGACTTTATATCCAAAATCTACATTTTGTGAGATTTTTTGAAAAATCTCAACAGTAGCGCTGATTACTGCCCCATATAAAACGTTTCAAATATAAATTGTTTTTTATAAAAACTTTATTCATGACCCGAATTTCATGAATTTTAGATAAGCTGAAATTCCGTGCCTTAACCAAAATTTTGTTAGTCTTTAAATTTCCTGTAAAGTTTCAGAGATATGCGATATTAATAGTCTCATTTATTAGGAGAATGCAACATTCCCGTGACCTATTTGTAAATATTGTAGCCTTATAAGTTGTCAAAGCACTATTCGTGTCCCAAATTTCTTGAGATTTCATGTTTTTGTTATAAAGATATGTGATATTAACCGCTTAGTTTGAAAGGGAATACCCCTACCCTATGCCCTATCCAAAGCTTTTCAGTGTGTAACGTTTTTCACTGCAAACAATATCATATCAGTGGCCGAATTTCCTGAATATTCAATAAGCCGTTTAGTCATACTCATACTGATGAATTGTTTCAGTTACAGGAATTATAGGAGCTATCGGTCTATAATTTTTTTCTATGAAACACATTTGATTTGCTTAGGATAATAACAATTATTAAGTTCAAATTTCAATTAGATCTGGAAAGTATTATGAATGTAAGCGTCAACAGCAACAGATGGAAATAGCAAAATCGACTCAGATTTCGATGTCAATATTTCTAATTATTTTATAAAGATTTACAAGGACTATACTTTGTGCCATAACATAAATTATTATTATTATTATTATTATTATTATTATTATTATTATTAATTTCAGACAATTTAAATACCTGAGAAAACCTATAAATTTCTGAAGATCAACTAAAAAATACCTCAATGTTGATCATGTGAAATTTTCGGGAAATATCGCTTACGGCTCAAAGGGTACAGAATTATACTTTAAATTCCATTTCCTTTGGCCCAGGATTTAAATAAGATCATATTTTCTGATCTTTTCTCAAACTGAGATAAAGTTGAAATAGAAAAAATTTAATATATTTACAAGTGTATCTAGATATTCCTAAACAACTACTACTTACTCACATGTGCATATGCATATGTATATGTATTATGCTCTTGACAATAAAAATATCACAATTTTCATTTATTTTCCTTATTTGATTTTTCATAACAACTTCTTGAATTGGGCGTAGATTTTATTCCTTTTCAATTCCTGTTTCAGATACTTAAGTATTTCATTTTTATTGTATCTGCATTAACAGAGTTCCTTTCGCAATTTCTTTTCCCGCCTCTACGCTTTGTACACATACACACGCACATATGGATTAATACATATTGATTCAATATATTGAAATTGTACAATAAAACTTTTAACAAATATTTTCTTATTTGATTTCATTCATAATAATGTCAACCTTTTCCACATTTTTTCCTCTGTTATGAATGTTCTTTAATTCTAGACAAGACCCTTTTAATACAATAAAATACAAATACACATTCATATACTTACGAATACAAATACATTGTATTCTTTGCACTCGAATAAACAAAAAGAAGGAATCACATGTATAAAGTGCTAAAGAAGGAAGCAGAAATTTTATTTTATTTATTACAAAAAATTTACAAAATATTTACGAAACAGCTGGGATTTTTTGTTTAGTGACAGCGTTAGAGACGCAAAGGAAAGGGAAACAAGTAAAATATTATAGTCGGTCAAGCCCGACTAAGTAATACCCTACAGCACATAGTTGTTTGTAAATGACAGATACGGAAAATTTGTGAACGGCCCTCGCATAATATGCTTTCTTATTTATGCTTAAGTGTGCAAAAGATACTGATATTTATGTGAAATTTACGCGTTTTAAAAGGATTTTTTTCTAAAGGTTTATATGGAAGTTAGAAAAAATTATGGAACAACCCTCGTACAATTTCATAACGGTTTTAACTTATATTTATCTTCATTTGACTAGATAATTTAACAATAACCGCGTATATGTGCGATATTTGGAAGGATGGATTCCAGATTTGCTATTTCAGAAAATTGACTAATTTTAGATTAGGATTAGTAAATTATTTTTATCCCATGATCCTCAAAATTCACTGAACTGTATTTTAATAAGATTTTTAGCGGAATTGTTTTATGGGACTTTTGAGAAATAATGGACCGATTCTCGTATGATCCGCTACATTGTTGTAGAATGTAATAAGACTTTTTCTGCAAAATTTGGTTTAAATAGTTTTATATTAAGGAATTTTATGAACCAAAAACCCCATTCTGGGGGACCTATATGGGGCCTTTAAGGAAAATTGGATCTATCATAATCAATTTCAATAGGCATCGTCCTTGGGGTCAAATAAAAAAAAATCATTTAGATATCTTCAGAACAGCCAGTTGGACGGACATAAATAAATTGACTCAGGAAATGATTCTGAGTCGAACTTAAGTAAAACTAATTTGTCTACCCGTTACAAACATCTGGACACACATATAATACCCACACCACGTATGATGGTATAGGGAAATAAAATGCAATAAACCGTAATTTTGCTCAAAAATCTCTTCTATTGGTTTATATACCTCCAAAATACACTCAGAGAAAAAAGCATAGGAGAATGCACAGATTTTCAAAAATTTTTTTTTAAATTTTGTAAGTTTTAAACGTTAAAGATCTTTTAATGAAATTTTATTATTTTCAAATTGATTTAGAGAAGCACAAGGTAGAATATGGAACAAAAATAGTAATGACATCCACAAAATAAAATAAAAATAAAGGAACGTTTCCGATAACTCTATATTTTTGCACTGTAAAAATGAAAAAAAAAAATAGTGAAACAAAAGATAATCCAAGATTTGGACATCCTAAAAGTTCACTAATGGATAAGAAAGAAAAATAGTTTCAATTAATAAAAATGATCAATTTGAAAGAGCTCCCAAGATTACTACTGAGTTGAAGGAAACATTGCGCAAAAGCATATCTGCCGATACTACTAACAAAACCGGTTATAATGCTCAGAGAGCCCTCCAAAGCCCTCTATTAACGCAGGAAATGAAAAGGTTTCACAAACATATTTAGAAAAAAATTATTTCTGCAATAAGATAAGTTTTTCAGCCGGATCAAACTATAACATTTTTTGTTCAAAAGAACGAACATTGATTTGAAGAAAGAATTAAAGCGCTTAATCCAAAAAAACACTCGTAACAAGGTGGAGGTGCAATTGTGTAGAAATGCCGGTACAAATTGTGAACAATTCTTGTTGATATTCACCAAAACTATCCGAGACCAACCAAAATAAAAAAGGGTGAGAGTGTTTTAGTTTTAACTTGTTTTTCGACAGCTTAGTTGTTATTTTTTTTTTTTAATAAAAGTGGACCGATTTATTTTCAGAGACATTTTGTCCCTCACTCATATTTTGATTGAGAAAAACCACTTCAATGGATATTTCACATGGAATGACTTGAAGCCATATATAACGTATATGTTGGTCAAAAATTAACTATCAGCTAATGATATCCAAGTCTAGGATTTATTCCCAAAACAAAAAGCTCACGTCATCTTCAAATTAATCTTAATATATAGCTACGTATGTAAGGTAATTACCCAAAAATTATTCTTCCGCCGGACGGCACTTTTTAAAGCAGTGTGATCATTTTGGGGAAAAAATTATTTTTAAACATGATTTATACTGTTTGGGTATTTCCGCACACTCAAGTTCGTATACATCATATTAAAATTTCACAAAAAAACATCTTTATTAATTTTAATTTTATTAAAGTTTAAATATTAATTTTACTTCCCAATCGAGCAGCATAAATTCAAATTTTTAAAATCGTCGTAAATTTTTGATATCAAATGACCCTCCGCTAACTTTTGTGTAATGAGTTTTTAAATTCAACTTCACTTCCCTAAATTATTTTCAACATATTTCTAAGGCATGGTTGTACCATAATCATAACATTTATGTTATTGACCATAATATAGTTAGAAAAAAGGTTATATGTTTGTGGCGAGACATGTTACCATGTTTTTCTCCGCGTGCATTGAGCAGCTTTACTCATTGATGTTTCTTTGTTCGGGGGGAAAAGAAAGATATGTCATTGCTTGTATCAAGAGAATGAGGGAATTTTGTTATGAATATAATATTATTAATCATAAACCATATCTTTGTTATTATCATTATAACTGTTATACCTATAAAAATTATAAGAAACAAAAAAATTGACAAAAAACGTAAACACACGCAACAAATGTGTCATAATGTTAACACGTGTGTCAAACTGTTTGTCATCATATTTGTCATTATTTGCAGTTTTCTTTCCGCGTTTGGGGGGAAAAAACACAATATTAAGACATTTAATGTTTTGTTTTTTGTTACACATGATTACAAAAATATGTAAATGTTTGTATGAATGTATGAGTGTTATATATTTATTACTCGTATTTTTTACATGCGGATAAATTAAATAGTTAAATTATTTTTAAAACGTTAAATTGTTTGAGTACATTAAACATGATAATTACGATAAATATATGATCATTATGAAATATTCAATATTGAGAATTACAACACCCTCCCATTTATTATGTAAATCCGTCGTTTCTCTCTATCGTAGATTTACCCCATATTTTAAAATGTAGGAATTTTGTCATTGATTCAGAAAGGATCAAAAATTTGTTTTATTAGAGACAACTTATCAAATACAAATAGTACTACATTAAGGCATATTCCTATAAACGCATTTAATTTATCTTTGTTGTTGAGAGACTACATAACGGTACCTTTTTAAAGTAAACAATATTTTTTTTAGTCTTTTTGCTTTCCTCATTCACGTGATCATATGACCTTGGTGCTATTTTATGTGGAATATTTTTATAAACGCAGACGTGAGAATTGTTTTTAAAAAATAAGACAGTGATAATACTTTCGTTGACTTTATTTATCAAAGATGCCCTAGAAGACTGTTCTGTCTGATCAAAAAAAGATCAAAATTAATGTTTTCCTGACCAAGAGTGTTCGAAAAGAGAAATTGGGCGTAAATTAATCATTCCAATATTAAGGTTCGTAATTTCTTTAAGAAAGGACTTATGGACTTCGGAAACCATCCGAGAGAAATACATAATTAACAAAACGTAGTAAACCAAAATTCATGAAATGGGCAGAGGAGTGGATAAAGGTATTTTGTCTGACTAACAAAATTAATTTAGATCTACTCACATATTTGGCACGATTTGAGATCAAAAGATGTTCAGTTTACAACGAATTGCTGGAAGATGCCTCTTCTCACTTTTATGGATGAAAAATTTGTAAAAATTGCATATTCCATTAATATAATTTCGCGGTACATGATTTAAAGCAATCTAAATCATAATTTAATGAACTAGCATATGCTAACCTTTGCTGGACTGGTCGCAGTTCGGACTTAAATCCAGTAAAGAACTTATGGTGATACATGGTCAGTAAAGTTTTTCAAATAGTACCAATAACCAATTTTCCTAAACATATTAGTGGAATCAGTCAAATGTTTTCATTTCCAATTTTCTATAATGTTATGTTCGTTTATAGAAGTATGCACCAGTGTATGTAACAGACGTAAGCATGATTTTATAAATGTTTCATAAACGGCAATAAAATAAGAATTGAATGAGAAAAAAATTGACATCGTGGATACCATATGTGGCCCAAACTCCCAAAGTTATAACACTACATTCCTATACTCTTTCTATCATTATTTTCATGCATCCATCTAGCCGATCAAAAGTTTTGGATTTATTTTCCAAAACCGTTCTGCTCTACAGTGCTTTATAAGGATGATTTTCATTTAATTTTTCACATTTTTTTTCAGTGTATCTTTAAAATATATATTAATAATTTAATGACAATATTAATAAAACCACTTTATCATTTGTGATGGTTCAGGATATTATCACATTTTTTAAAATCCACTTTATTTGCCAGTGGTAACATACCACTATTGATGTATTTCAATGAAATTCATAGGAACCTTTTAAAAAATTATGTCAAAGGAGTATTTTTCACAAATTATAAAAAACCTATAAAACCGGTTTTAATTTTCTTTAAATTATTACTTTTTTCTTCTCCAATTTGTTATTATTTAACGATTTTCATTTGGTTTATTATTTCAATATAAATAAAATATTGTAATTTGAAATTGAATTTTTTTTCACACAAAAAAAATCGAAATCAATATTTACACTGACTACTAAAATCCACAAAGAATTGCTAAAGTGTGTATGTGTGTGTACTTTAAACAACGTCCCATCAGTTCAAGGAGACGGTCTCAAAGTAGTTATTGTACTATTATTATAGTAAACATTTATTGTTCTCACAAACATGTTAATTATTTAATTTATATTTTATTTGAGATTAATATTGTTGCTGCAATAAAGTTATTGTTAATAAATTAACAATAATACGGTACTTTTCACAGACCTTCATTTTATTTTTGAAAAGTTACAGTTACAACAAAACTATTATAGACGGATTTATTACTTTAAACTTTTGACAAAAATAAATGTTTTGGGATTTCACCAAAACTAATTTTTGGATTAAAATATTTTCAAATTTTTTTTTATAACCATAGAATTATCCGTAGATCAATATGGCAACATTTTTCCTGCAGTTAGCGAGTTGAATGTGAGAAGTTGTGAATAGTATTAAAAAATACTTTCAAAATAATCGACCACATTTTGTTGTAAAGAAACTATAATTTGTTATTCCACAACCATATTATTATCAACAACATCCATAATATTATTATAGGACAATCATATTTTGTGATGGCACAAACATATTAAATTGGTTTATTCCAACATTTTATAATAATTAATCATAATATGTTGCCTCTAAATCATAGTTACAACAACAGTATTTTTTCTCTTCACCTGCTTAAGCACACAAAGTATTCACTGTCTCCTTTCAGAACACTTGATGACAATAAAATGTATCGTGGGATGTACACATGTTCCTTACTGTCACTCTACAATATATCTGGTGCACGCAATTGAGAGTGTCATCTAATAGCATCCAAAGGGAAATTTATTACAATTCAGGATCCATGACAATCTAAACGAACTACTGGGCTTTTTATTTCAATAGTTTTTCTCATTTATTGCAAAACTGCAACAACCACTTGTATGGAATTTGTATGATTGCAAAAATATTTTTATATTTTAAAAAGTATCATATTTTATTATATTATTTGTTTGTCTGTTTGTTTGTTTGTAAAAATAATACAAGTAGAGAAAAAAACAATATAATACAAATAAAATAAAATAAAATAGAATCATATTCTAATACCATCATGATTATCTGCATTACGTGCTCTAAACATGTAGCAATTGCTAGAGGTCAAATATGGAATGATATTTCTACAATATTCAATGGTTACACAAATATTTATTTGGGAGAGTATATATATGTATGTGTGTGTGTGTTAGATGAAAGTATTATGTCAATAATCAATAACTAAAATTTTAATAATTTTGTATTCAATATTTGGAAATATTCATATTGACAAAATTAAATTCATACTCCTTTTAGAGTAACTCGAAAACTAAAAAAAGATTTTAAAGATTTATAAAATATTCCTCTTTAGCTTAAACATGTCACCACAAGTGATAAAAAAGAGCATATTTAACATTTAGACAAAATCATTTAATCCTTAATGAGATTGTAATGATATCATTTCATCAAAAAGATAAACAAATAAAAATGCTTTAATGGGCTAAATCTTCAATACCCTTCACTACAAATGCGTGAAAGTGTATGCATTATATTTCGTACATACACGCTCACAAATTATATAAACGGATTTTTTTCTATACAGCACAGGAAAACTCAATGAGTCATAAATTTAGTTACACTTTTTACTATAACTTTCTTTCTACTGAATGGATTTTGATAATTTTTTGAATGATAATAAAGTTCATATAACTTTGTGTTATGATAAAATCTCTTCTGATTTGCCGATTTGCAATTGAAAGTTTTACGAAAAATCTTTGCTTGAACTTAGGGATTGTCTCAGACATCGAACTATATCTTTTGATAAACCGAACCGATTTTTCTGGTATTAAATAGGAAACTCTCAAGGACTACAACAAATAATCAACCCAAATTTTATTGATAACTTTCAGTTATTGTGGATGTGATGTGATGGAATGTGACTAACAACAGACAGACGAACATACAGACAGACAGACGGGCATAGCTAAATGGACTCATACATATATATACATTATGGGATCTCAGATAATTCCTTCTTAGCGTTACACAGCGAAATGAAAAAGTTAGTCATTTTAACTATACTCGTCTGTCAGTATTTAGGATGCTCAAAACTACTAAAATGTGATAATGGATATAAAATCCGAAAATCTGTATCGGAACCCATATATACAAAAAGTACAAATCTCATTTCTTTTATTGAGTAATTTAAGGTATTGAAGTTACGGTTCATACGAGACAAGAAATTGCCACTCAAGTTTCCGAGATTATTTTATAATCAAAGACAAATCAACTTTATTTTGCGAAAGCAGAATTAAATTTAATTTTTTCCCCGACACTTGTTTAAGTGTTATTTATTCACTAACGAGCAGCTTCGACAGTGACGTTTTCAAGCAGAACTTCAGCTGTGCCACTCAAGTCTCTCAGATTTTTTTACAATAGAACACGAGTCGACTTTATTTTGAGAAAGCAAAATTAAGTAGTACGGAAAGTAGCCAAATATAATTATACTTATTGTAGAAATTGTAAGATATTCTAAGCAATCTTCAGCATGAGTGACAATCCAACCTATCAATTCCGAATTCTACAATCGTGCTGAAACCGTTATACTAAATACTAAACAAGAAACCTGCAATTAGCCGATTGCTGCCTATCAGAGCAATGTGTCCCTAAAAACCATAGTTGGAAAAGGAGTATAATCTTAAATCCGATCCAAATGAATATTTCAAGTTTATCACAGGTTAACTACTTATAACTTAAGGTTTGTAGAGCCATAAGTAAAAATACCTTTTTATAATCTCTACCAAAGTCCATTTATCTCTTTCAATTAATAATTTAAATAAATTTTTGTCAGAAAAAATCAGAGCATTTTGTGAGTCTTTAATTTTCTGGATTGGAAAAAAGGGGTCTTGAAAACATTTAAAATTTTGAAATTTAAATATTTTTTATAAAACTTTTTTCGTTTTTTTTAAATTGCGTCTATTTCATATCTTTCTAAATTTGAAGAAATTAAAAATCTGAGGCAGTGGGATTCTTTCAGCATGGACTTCTTTTTCAATATAATAATTTTTCTTTACCTATCAACTTTCGTTTATATTTTCGTAATTAAATTAAGAAATTCTCTCCAATTGAATTTACCTGAAAAGATACAAAAATAAGAAATGAATATTGAAACTGTTTTTTAAAGAAAAAAAATTAAATTATTTCAAAGTAAAACTAAATTTCCACCATTTTCAGAAATCGTCACGAATTAATCTCAATTAAGTTATGTATATAAATAAAATTCTTGTGAAATTCAGATTTTTATTCCAATTAACAGAATTTTTCTTCAAATTAAAGAATTTTCTTCAAATATACTAAAATAATTTAATCAAAAATAGTTTTAGTAAAAGATGTTAAATTTAAAAAATTTAGTTTAAAAAATTATTTAGTAAAAACGGCAATAACGCATCGTAAGTAAAATAACACACAAATTTATTCAATTAATTTGAATAAAATAATTGTTAATTTAACAACATCTTTCCTCAAAAAATTTTGTATATTTTCTTTGTCATATTAAATAAATATGACATAGGAAATGTAAACTGAATATAGAAATCTAAGGAGAAAAATATTTTATACAACACTCTTATAAATATGATTAAAATTAAAGAGATATTTTGCAAAAATTCATGAAAATGCAGCTGCTCAACAAACATGTAAATAATTTTTCATCAGAAATATATTCCGGTCGGTTCAACACCGTCCTTTGACATTACACTATTTTTAGTTCTCTTTTACATTTTCTACATTATTTAATTATTATCTAAAATCAGCTTTTACCCGCTGCACTTTGCTGCACAAATGGGAGCTACTTCTCTCCAGTAAAACAGTTCTTGAGATACTCTACTATCAATGTTTGCTTTGTATGGGGAGTACACCACTCCTTCCCCTGATCCCCAACATTTTATGTGTTAATTTATTACAACAATTTAACATAATTCTTTCTTCAATTCAACTAAAATTTCATAAGTTTAACTTAAATATGGTATTTAATTTAAGTTATATTCATCAATATAAAGAGTTTAGTTTTATCAATTTGAGTAATATTTTATTCAAATCGAATAATATTTATTCAAATTATCCGCATTTTTATTAACGAATTCATATTGACAATCTTTCGTCAATTTGAAAAATTTAATAAGAAATTACGAAAATATTCGTTGTAATGAATAAAGATTTCGTTCGGCTGATATTTAACCTACTTTTCTTCAATTCTACACTCTTTTTCGTTATACTTACTACTTTTTTTGGTTTCGTGTAATATTGACATTTTGAATACACTTGCGTTACATATTTCGCTAGGACTTTGATTCCAACAGAAAGCTGTATTATTTTCCTATTTTCCATTAATATAATAACAGTTTCTAGTAGGGTGATTCCATTCCATCTCATAACAAACATTTCAACTCTATAAAATACTGTCACATATTTTTTTTTATTATTAACTTTCTTTTGGTTCCTTTTCTTTTATTATTATTTTTTTGCTTCAATTTGGAAGCCAATTTCATTAAAACAATATTCTTTTCACAGCTCTTTTTTATTTTCGGTCCTTTATCCGATCGATTGTGAGTGGTTTTTATTTAAGTTGTGTCAACAATTGATACTTTTTTCCAGTTACTCAATATATGAGCAATTTTAACCTCTTTAATACAATCTGAGGGGCTGTTGATTTTTTCACTTCTTTTGTTTTCCTTTGAATAATAAAAACTCTTCCTTCCCCCTCCCTAAAGTCCATTTCATTACATTAATACTCTCACTATTCGCAAAGGAAGCAAAAGGCAAAAAAAATCGGAAAAAAGTACAGGAAATGGCAAAAAGAAAAAAACTTGATATTTGAATTTTTAAGCCCAAATCATGTTTGACAGGATGATAATAAAAAGCAAAAAAAAAAAAGAAAAGAAAAACAATGAAAAAGACATGATAAAGGAAGGATTTTCAATGATAATTGGTTGTTGTTGCTGTAGAATTTTTTCTTTTTCATTTATTGTTGTTATTGTTGTAGATTTAAAAAAAATATTGTTTTTACTGCTGTGAGATATTTAACACTCTACAGCATTCAATGCGATATATACATTCGTCACTTTATATGGATAGCAAAGGATAAATCTTCAAAGAAACAGCTTCAATCATCTGACATTAAACTTTTTTCGGTTAAAACACATTATTTTCTTAGTTATAGTCATTTTTAACTTTTTCTTTAGATTTTTTATTTTGTATTAAATGTGACCTCAAATTAATTAATTTTTACCAAAAACTAATTATTTAAGCAGTTAAACACGTTTTAAGCTTAAAATTTTATAATCACAAATAAAGCTTATTTTTGCATAAAACGCAATATTTTCTAAGTTTGTAATTTTTAGAGCTAAAATTTATTTTTACACATTATTTACACTGTTAAACATAATTTGAGCTTAAAATTGTGTGATCAAAATTTAGAGCTTTTTTCACATAAAACGTAATATTTTCCGATTTATTCCTTTTTTAAGCAAAATATTTTAAATTTATATTGTGTTAAGGATTATCACAAAATAATCTTATTGCAAAAATTATTAATTAATAATTTTTAGCTGAAAATGTAAATTTTTATAAGTGATCACATATTAAGGTTATTTAAGATAAAAACCCGCATTATTTGCTAATACATACATAATTTTAACTTAAAATTTAGATTATTATTTCGTTCTGAAAATTATCACAGATTGAGGTTATTTTGACGAGAAAGCATTATGTACTTAATTATAAACTTTCTGCAGCTTAAATTTCATTATGATATCAATTTTTATATTTTAAAAAAATGATCAAAAATTAAAATTATTTTAGTCAAAAACTATTTCAACACTTAATATCAATTGTTAAAGTTATATAAAACATTTTCCCAAATCAAACTTATTAAACTCAAAATATCGTTTTTTTAGATTTTTCTGAAATTAATCACAAATTAAAATTATGTTCATCAAGAATTCATTATTTTGTAATTGTAGGTTCCTAACTGGTAAAGGGAAGTTAAAATTCGTTATAGTTCTATAAAGAATCAATTATTGTATTTTCTGCTTAATTTGTTGGTTACTAAAAAGAAATCACTTTTGTAGTAACATTTTATTATCGAAAAAGGATGTTAATAGTACTTGAAGCCCTATTTTCGGGATTTTTCTCAGCTAAAAACAAAATCTAAAAAAGGAAGTTAATTATAAAGGACAAAAATCCAAATCACTTGAAAAGGCTAATTTTTATAGAAATTATGTTTTTAAGTTAATGAACTTTTATTTCATATAATAAATCTTATTTACTTCCTTTACACAATACAAGAATTTCTCCATTACAGCCGTAAATTAAAAATCTTATGAAAAGTAATTTAATTTCTAAAATTACTTTCTGATATCAAGAAAACAGTTTTAAATAGAGAAAATGGAAAAGAAGACTGTCAGTAAATGCATTCATTTTAAGTTAAATTGAACATGACAAATGGATTTTGCAATTTATCTCCAATAGTCATAAATGAGTGCTGAACTCAAAGCAGCCTTGAATATGCACCCTATAGGAGATCTTAGAAAAAAATTAAAAGTAAAATGGACATTTTTAATTAACATTTTTAACTTTTTTTTAGAGATCACAAATTAAGCTTATTTTGACAAATAATGCAGTATTTACTGAGATATTAATTTTTTTTAAATTTTATCGATTTATAAATATGTTGTAAACCTAATCAAAGATTAAGATTATTTGATAAACAAAGTGATCGCAAATTAAGTTTATTGTTGTTAAAAACGCAGTATTTAGTTTATTTTGGTTAAAAGTACAATATTCACTGAATTGGGAAAGTTTTTAAATTAAAGCATCGATTTAAAAAAAGTAAAACAAATCACAGGTTAATGTAATTTTTGCTATATTTACTGAGTTAAAATGTTATTAAGATTATTTGGTCAAATTGAGTTTTTAAATCAAAACATTGTTTTCAAAAATGTCTGTAACTAAACGCAGATTAAAGTTATTTTCCAAAAAAACTATATTTACAGTATTTTAATGTATAGGAAACTTGATCACATATAACATGCATTTTCGTAAAAATAATCAAAATTTAAATTTATTTTGGTAAAAACCCCAGTTATCACAAATAAATGTTATTTTGTGTAAAATGAAATTTTGCTGAGATATGATGCAAATTTTTTGATTTATTTTTAAATCAAATTTCTGATTTTTTCAAAATGATCACAAATAGATCTTACTTTTGCGAAAAACTTATAAAATACTGAGAAATAAACATTTTTAACTTCAAATTTCAGTTTAATTTTTTTGATTTTGATTTGATTGAATTATTAGTTTTTTGAAAAACTGATCACAGATTAACATTTTTTTAGTCATTATCACCGTATTTACGATTTTAAATTTTTTATAAATTTTTTTGTATTTTTTTAAATTGATCACAAAATAAATTTATATTGTCAAAAAATGCCGTATTTACTGAGTTATAAGTTTTTCAACTGAAACGTGATAATAAAGATAGAATATATATTGCAAAAAAAAAGCACGAATTACATTTTCTTAGATTAAAAATTTGATATAAAAAATTTAAGTTGATCGCATATTTAACTCATTTTTCCATTTCGGCAAAAAAATTTCATTATTAACAGAGCAATAAAAGATTTTGTCTTTAAGTTCTATTTTTAACAAATTCCGAACTTTATTGAACATCACAGTTTAAACTCATTTATGTCAAAAACCAAATATTTACTGAGTTATGGACATTTTAAACCCAAAACTTTGATTATTGGATTTGTATAAAATTAATCACACATTATGTTTATTATGGACAAAATCTGAATTATATATTTTTAAATTTCCTTTACGTGATCCCATATTATGCTCATTTTTTCTATAAAATAATATCTCTCTTTCTCAAAATCATAGCTGTCTAATGCTATTTACTTTAACATGACTTTTAATTATGAAATAAACCAAAAATCACACTCTTACACAAGAAAAGATAAAAAAGTTCTCTATCTCAGTATTAAAAATAAATTAAAACCTTTTTACAAGATCTCCTCTTATTTTCTTAACATCCACAAACAAACTACAGGAACTTTTAAGAAAAGTACTAAAACATAAAATTAATAGTCTTAGTTGCACTTTACATAGAAACCTAATTAAATGCATACTGTATAAATAACCTTAAGGTTCTTTTCCCAGTAACACCAGCAAACAGAACAACACAAACATTATATTTCAGTCTCATACCCAGAAGTTAAGAAAAATGAAGTAAAAGAAAAATAAAGTTTGAGAAAATTAGAAAATTTAAAACAAGAGGCCAAAACCAGGAAAAGAGAATAAAATATTAAATAAAATTGACTATAAAAAGTTAAAGTTCAAAGAAATTATTATAACAAAAAATGCTGAAAGAAGGAAACTAAAAAGAAAAAGGATTAACCAGAAGCAGAAAAGGATTGAGGGTATTTAATTAATGTTGCTGTTATTTCAAGAAGGGAAAAAATTAATCTGGCGTTAAAGCAGAAAAATAAGGGAAAATTTTAAAGAAATTTTATATTCTTTTTTGCTTTCTTAAGAATAAATTGAAAATTCATGAAAAATTGCGGCTTTTTTTCGAAGAATTAAACTGAATTAGAGAAGAGGAATGAGGTTCTACATTTAAAGCGAAAAATATATTTTAAGATTTAACTATAATTACATATTTATGAAATCCAGCAGCAAATAAATGTGAAGTTGAAAACGAAAAGACAACGTTTACCCTTAATCTGTGACGATTTAAAAAATACATGATATTGAAATTTTGATTTTGGTTAAAAATGAGCTTTACCCTTGATTTGAAAACAAATATCCGAAAATCAATTTTTTAATTTAAATTGAAAAATTCAATAAATAACGTGATTTTGGGTATAATAAGAATAATTTGTGACAAATTTCACAAAAGTCCAAATCGATGGGATGTTTGTATGTTTACAACCTTTGTATGGATATATAAACGTACTTTCGTTTTCTTTTCAACCATTTCGCATTTTTGAGAGAGTTAAAAATAATCCTCTCTTTTTATTCTTAACTAAAAAAAGGAGTAAAATAAGTTTTTTCTTCGAATTTGCATGGAGCAAAATAAACAATGAAAGATAAAAATTTTAATCGAAAAGAGAGTTTTTTTAATCTAATTTAAATTGATTGCATTTCAGTAAATCTTACGTTTTGGTCAAAATGAACTTAATTTGATCGTTCAAAAAAATCACAAATTTAGCGTTTTAGCTAAAATCTTCTATAACCGTGCTTTTAAATAAAATACCTAATATCACTTTTAGAACAAACAAAAATTAAAATCAGAGTAAGTGCCTGTTTCTTCCAAATTGGCTTTAATTTGTGATTCATGTAAAAAATACGGTATTTTTGCCAAAATAAGGTTAATTTGTGATCACTTTTAAAATATTTTAAAATTTACATTAAAATGAAATTTTTATTTAAACATTTTCTTAACTCAGAAAATACAGTGTTTTTGATGAAATAAGGTTTATCTATGAAACATTAATCTATGAAAAAAAGTTAAAAACTGAGTAATTATGAAAATTTTGTGAAAAGAGTTTTAATTCGTGATCACTTAAGAAAAATTCAAAATTCATTGTTTTAATGTAAAACTGTCTCTAATTTGATAAATTCACCTTTATATTGAATAATTCCTTTTTATCTCTTTTTTCCCACTTCTATTAATTTATTTCCTTAATTTTTATTAAATCCAAAATCTTAAGTTATTTGTCACATATCACTTTAATTCTATATCATAACAAATAAACTAATATTTTTAAGATTTTATATTTAAGACTAATTATCTGTAAGAAGGATGACAAATCATCTAAGAAATTCATTTAAATATAATTTGTCTCTGTCATTTGCCTTTAACTAACTCACAAACTCTTTTAGTATGAAAATAATAAAAATTCAAATTTAAAAACTCTTTTCCTTGAGAGAAAAAGTCAATTTCTGCACTAAATAAAACAAACAACAAACAAAACTTTGTTTAAAATGCTGATAATGCCATTGAAAATAAAAAGAGAGATGGGAGAAAAAACTATAAAAGACCTTAAAAGACAAAAATACAAAGAGATTCAGTAAAAGGGTGTCATGCGGTCAGTCAGTAAATGTAACACGAATGAACAAATTATCAGCCAACAATTTTTTTCTTCTTCTTTTTTTCAAATTTGTAACAAAAAGGATAATTGACATTTTGGCAAGAATACATAGACATGTTAAGTCATTTTTACATTTAATATGTGAATGAATAAAAATATGTGAAAAAGGAAAACCTTTGAAACGTAAAATCGAAAAAGTAAAACACACATATACACAGTTAAACAAATTTTTAAGCAGATACGAAAATAAAACTAATATAACGTGTTTAGTTCCTTTACACTTAAGCCGTGAAATACGGGGAAACATTTTAATTTTTCATTTAAGAAAAAAGTTATTTTTAAAAATCAATTTCTAAGTTTTTAAGGAAAATTTGGAAAATGTTTCTAGTTTTCGCAGTTTTTGTATTTCTGCCTTTTGCTGAGGCATAGGTGTTAAACTTGACCACACATATGCCACCAGAAAATTAATACTTTTGAAAACAAATAAAGTTGTATACAAATTTATTTTATAGTTCAAAATTTACTCCTCTATTTACTTTTATTTGCATGTGTAGTCATTGTCCTTTGTTTGTATTTAATTAGTTCAAAGTTCAAATTAATAAAGATTATTTAGTATGAGGATTCAAAGTACATAATCCTTAATAAAGGACATTGACTATAAGTGTAAATAAAAGTGAGGAACTGAGTTATATTGATCTTCTAAATAAACTTGAATATATATTGTTCATTTTCTGCAAGATAGTCATAACTCAAAAATATATTACACTACCTGCCACCTTTATGAATGTCAATTCGAAAATTGACATTTGCTTTGTATGGGGGTTAACTCTCCTCCACAATCCTTTACATCCTACATTTTGTCCAGTAAAAAAAAGTAATTACACTGAGAAAAATCAATGTAAAATTAATTCAAATAAAAATAATTTAACTTTTCTTTCATTTATGACTTTATTTCATATATAAAAAATGTTAATATAACATTGTTTCATAGTAAATACAATTTCTTGAGAATATTCTTTAAAAATTCATCGTTACATTATTTAACAATATTATTTCACCGCAAACGTAAAAGCGTTTAATTTAAACTAAATGAAAAAAGAAGTTCTTCAATCTTAAATTAACTATGTTCAACGTTGATTTTGATTTTAAATATTAATTTTGTCTAAGAGCACGACCTATACAAATTGGTTGTGATCGTTACTAAATATGAAAAATAAAATTTGGCACAAATTAGTAGTACGGTGTTACCAACAAATCTCGTTTTTTTTATTAGAATTAAAGCGTCGGGACAAATTTTTCGGGACGATTTTTCCAACTTCAACGTATTCAAAATCAACAAATTCGTGCAAATAAGAACAAATAAAAATTTAAGTCCTCTAATCGGTTTGAGAGAAACAGTGACTCGAAAGAAACTGATCTAAGCTTTCTAATAAACTAAGAGAAGGCTAAGATCTCTCAAAAAGACCAAGACGTATGAACTTTTCTAATTCATATTTGTCACGATGTTGACCAGATTTATTTGACCATTTATCCTCACTGAATGTGACAAATTCATAAGCAATAGTATTTTCGAAATTATTAGAATGATCACATACGTCAGGCTATAATGTCTCGCCAACTCGTTTGAAGATGTGTGATGTTCTCGAAACAAACTTGTTGTGGAGTTTATTCCTTTAAGAGAATGACTAGGATTTTCAATACAAATCAGAATTTTTCAATATTATGAAATTTATTTGGCATTTAAATACTCTTCTAATATCCGAGATCTCTGCTTGGCAAATACAGTTGCAGTTCCTTTAACTCAGAATACAGTAACAACATCCTGTACAAATTTGATTTGTAAATATAAATATCAAAATGCCTTTCAAGGAATAAATCGGTATAAAAAACCTAATGTCATTGTAAGATTTTTTATAGTTCTTAAAAGCTCCAATAAAAAACGCAAAACGAAATTAAAAATTATTCGATCTCGGAACGGTTTCTTTAAATGCAAAAAATCCATGAACAGTTTTTATTCATTCATAGCGAAACTCAATCATAAGAGTTATTAATACCAACCCAAAATATAACTTCTTGCAGAACTTAAAATATATATTTTCCGATCTATTTTCATATCCTTTATGGTGTATTTTTTCAGAATATTTAATATAAAACATTTCTGCTAACTTATTTCTATAATCAATAATTTATCCATTAAAACTTGTTAAATTATGAAAAAGTAGTTAGAATGCTACAATAAGCACTCATGTACTCTACAGTTTTCTAGGTGGTCATAGATCACTGATCACTTTGAATACTGACAGATGACACACCCTAATACATTGAACCAGTTCATTGCCATCAGGTGTATCGTAAAGAAACTGTTAATAACATCTTTATGTTACTTCGTTCGAGGCAGTAAAGATGGGACTAGAGTCCCTGTTTAGAATTGCCGCAGTGTAAAATATGGTTGTGGTAATCATAATCGAGATGCAACACATTTTATGCAATATTGAATAGTACCACAAAATATGGCTGCCCCAGAATTATGTTATGGTTTTGAACGTATATAAACCATTTTTTGGAGCATAATATGGTTATGGGACAACAAAATATGATTGTTACTCAACCATATTATGGTTAAGTATGCTGACAACCCCATTTGTTGAGCATAATATGGTTGTGAGACAGTAAAATATGGTTGTGGTATATATTAGATAAATCAATATTTTTAAAGGACTTTCTTCATTTCCATACACATAAATAATGGTGAATATGAAAACATGACTTACTTTTCTCTGTATGTACATAAATCATTATCCCTAATTCACACACACAAACAGATACAAGCTGCTTCTTAATAAATCTGGTAACATTCGAAAACTGATGACTTATTAATTATTAAAACTTATTGAAAATTATTTAAAATATTAGATGAAACCTTAAATTATTGGACTAGACCGCGGTTAAAACTCATATCTACAAGTTCACAAGTAGACGATTTCTTCCTGTTGTTACACACGGAATCGGAAAGTTAATATAACCTAATTCGCCACATGTGGTGGTGGAGTATTTAAAATGCAATTAATACATGATTTATTAATTAAATATAATTAAAATTACAATCTCAGATAAAAGTAGTTTAACCTACATGACAATAGATTAATGTTACAAGAAAATTAAAAAGCAAAAAATTAAAGAGAAAATTAAACTGTTTTATTCTCTATTGTTTGAAAACAAAAGCAAAAGCAAAAAAATACTAATAATTTCAATAACTTGTAAAGTAAGTAATTAAAATGCTTATGTATATAAGTATATAAGTATACATAGATATTTTATATAATTACATATATGCCTGACAAGATTCTGGTACAACCTTGGATTCTATAAATTGCTGAACAAATTCTTAAAGAACTTACAGTTTTATTGATCTCTCAGTAAGTGAAACAACGTGATTTAGTCCGAAGTATTTTAAATAAAAATTTAATCCGTTTAACAAAATGAGGATAACATCGGTAAGATTGATGATTTTGAAGTGAAAGGATTAATTAAGGATCCATTTTAAAATCAATTTGATGTCTGTTTCTATTTTAGGTTTTATTATTAGCTGTTCTTGTGGTTGTGGCCATTTACAGCGATTATGCCAAAGCTAGTATTTTACCTTGGGGTGGTGTAGTTGTTGTTCCAGGTGATGCAGCTGCTGCAGAGGCCGCCGCTCGTGCTTCGGAAAGTTTGGCAAATAGTTTACAAGAAGCTGGCAATCAAGCTGTTGCCCAGGCTCAAGTTGCTGCCGATGCTGCTGCTGTACAAGCTCAAGCTATTGCTGATGCCGCACAAGCTGCCAATGAGAGAGCTGCTGCTGCAGCTGAAGCTCAAGCCGCTGCTCTAGCTGCTGCTTTAGCTAATGTCCACCATTAATAATTTACACAAATTATTGAATTTTTTCGTTATTTTAAATTTTACGGTCTTAGGATACAAGTTTGTAAAAAGTTTCATAAAAAGTGATTTAAACTAAAAATGTTAATATTTTCTGTACTCTGTAATAAAACATCAATTAAATAAAAAACGATAATGAAATTGCTAAGATTAAATGCCTTTAAATTATTGAATTTGATTGTGATCTTGTTTGGAAATTTCTAGTAGGAATTTCTATACCAAAATATCGTTAAATGTGATGGGGGCACACAGTGGAATCCAAAGGTTTTATAGTAATTTTTAAGAAGAGATTGTAATGTTATGTATGTTATGTTGTGATCTTAATGTTAAGTGACTGTTCCTTTTATCTGTTATATTTGTAGATTAAAAATCATCAAAATAATTAAGAGATAAAGACTTTTGAAGTATCAGGAATTGAAGAAGTTTTTCCACCAAAGGAAGAACAAAAATGTCTTCATTAAAACAATATACCTTTTCAAACAATTTAAACACTCTTTTTACTAAAACAACTCGCAATATGTTTAGTGTAATTTATTCTTTTTAGCAAAGCGAATTAGAGTAATTTTAAAAGCTTTATTAAGCCCGATATCTTAAAAGAATCTAAAAAACAACTAAGAATGATATATTTGGCAATTATAATTCTTTATTACCCTCCACCACAATCAAATTAGTGATCATTTTAGAAACATATTGAAAAATTTCGCTAGTCACGTGGCAGCACTCCCCCGTGACCTATCTTTAAATTACGTGTTCTCCAATATTTCATCCTTCCGCCAAATTTCGTTTAATTTCTTGTAACAGTTTCAGAGATATCAAGTATTAAAATATCGTTTGTAAGGAGGATTTCACTGCATCGGCATCATTAATGTCACTTTTCTCTAATAGTTTCAGAGATATATTTGATGCAAATTTCTTTTGTAAGGGGGCTATCACTCCCCCGCCCCCTTTTTAAATTTTGTTAGAATTTATCATTTTATTATTAGGGATTTATTTACGTTCCCAATTTCAAGAAATTAGCTTTAAATGTTTCAGAGGTACGCGACATTTAAAGTTTCATTTGTTAGGAGGATATAATCCCCTTGCAAATCCTACTGCATAATCCTATTCGTAAATTTTATAGACCACAATCCTATGTTATCAAATCATTAATGATGTGCCAATTCCCGACATTCGTTATAGAAATACGCGATAGGTTGATCGACATAGATTAACTTCTCACCACCATTGGCCCTAATAAACGACTTTAAATTACTGTGAAAATAACATTTTCAGTCTTCAATATATCAATTCATAACTCTTCCTTGATTTAAGGTTCACTTAAGCATGATCCAACTTTAACAATTTAATTAAATTTTTATTTGTAGAGAATCATCGTCATCTGTTAAATTAAATTTATTCTATATCCTTTTCCTAAATCTACTCATCTCTACCTCTATCATTGTCTTATACCTCACCAGCTCTTGTCAGCCTTAAGTCATTACTTTATTTGATATTTTGTTTAATATTTTAATTTTTAATTTAGTTATTAAATAAATGACCTTAAGGCCTGTTTTCCTCTTCCTTTTTCCTTATAATACGGATAATAGCAGATTTTCCAAGAACTTGTTACCTTTTTGTGGTTATTTTATGGTGGTGAACCTTGTGGGTGGCAAGTTCAAAAAGTTCAAGTATTTTAGGAAAACAAAAAAGTGAGAAAGCTTTATTCGGCTATGCCGACTCTTAAATACCCTGCACGTTTTGTTTTGTACACTCAAAACGTCACCAAAATATAAAAGTTTTTCTTAAATAAAACACGGACCACTTAATGAGTCATAAAATAAGTTTTATTTTTGGCTTTAACTCTTTTTTCTACTGAACCGATTTTGATCATTTTTGGAATAGTAATTTAGTATATATAATAATAAATATTATGACACAATTTTATTCTTTGATGTCTTTTTATAATGAAAAATTTTACCAAAGATTTTTGCTTGAACTAAGAGGTCGCCTCATATATCGATCTAATATACTTAACCGATTTTGCTAGTTTTAAACATGAAACTGTTTAGGACTATAACAAAGACTCAGGCCAAATTTCGTTGATCTGTCAATTATTGTAAAATTTAGTGTGCTAACAACATACAGACAGACAGACGGACATAGCAAAATTGACTCAAATTTTGATTTGATGGAAGCGTTACACACGGAATGACAAAGTTATTATGTTCTCTTCACCACTTATGGTGGTGGAGGGTATAAAAAATGTTTTGTAACTTAAATGTTTAAGTGTCGTAACACATTATGACACCACAACAACAACAACAGTGAAACAACACTTAACCGTGATAGGGGGGTGGGGAAGGACAACAAATGAAAACAATACAAATAAAATGTAGTAAAAAACACTTTTTTAAGAAAAAATTTGAGGTTTAAAATTTAGAAAAAATTATTGTCACTTTAAATCTCTTAAATCACTGGCATTTTTTTACTCGAAATATACTTTTTTTTGATAAGAATTTTAATAGAATTTTTTTTGTTGTATTTTTTTGTTTTTACTAAATGAAAAACTTAAGTTGTCATCTTTTATTCTTATTTATCATAATCATAAATTACTTTCTAATCCTTGTAATATCTGGAAATAAGTTTATCTTTAGTTTTTTTCATTTGTTTTTTTTACTTACATTCCAAAGTATTTTTTTTTTGTATCCTTGACATAAAGTTAAAATATATAACACATTTTTTTCGGGATTTAAGTCTGCTATCTGACGCCAATTGTCTGCCAAAAGAAAATCTTACATTTGTTCTAAATTAACTTTCAATGGATTATTTTTATATATAAATTATTAACATTTGTCGTTTATTACTTTAATACTTGAACTCACATTCTTTGTACTCTACAGCATCTTCCGAAATAAATTGGGAAAATCATTAGAATGAGTTGTGGGGAAAAAAATAATTTTGCTACATTCAACTGGGCCAAATCACATTGCGTCACAAATTTATATTCTTATATATTCATAAGGATTATTAGAACATACACTCACACAGATTTTTTCCTATAGCAAACATACATATGTAGGGGGGTCATAAAATGTGTTATATTTATGACTATAATTTTTCTACTGATCCGATTTTGATTATTTTTGGCAAAGTAATGTCACATAGACGCATACAAAAGTCAAATTCTTCATCTGTGTTGCATACGGAATGACAAAGTAAATATACTCTCTTCACGACTGGTGGTCATGGTGGGTTAATAGAGTTATGTTGGTTATATAAGTCTATAATGTCGATTACGACAACTTTTGACATAACCATCTCACAGGGTTTGTGTCAATTATAACATCTATGGTATTTTGAAGGGTAAACATCTATCGAAATACTTCAATATTCTTATAGATTCCAAAGTGTAAACTCTAGTACGTATCATCATTATCATAACGTAGAATTTTTTGTCTAAAGAACTTGGAAGTGCAATAAAAATTGTCAGTTGAAGAAAAGGGCTACCACAAGTTATCGGAAGCGGTCAACCTGTTACAACTAAAAAATCCAATTGTTTGAGCGACGCAGAAGAATCAAATTCAACCAATAAGGTCAAACTTAAACTTAAATGCTACAAAAAAGTTAAATTTGGATCGTATAATCAATGGAGATGGAACATTTATTACGATACCAAAACTGGGAATTTAAAAGATCGCAATAACACAATAAACAAAATACTCCAATAATCATACTGGGAAGACTTTAAAGCAAAATAAAGAAAATTTTATGAGGCGTAATATAAGAGGTCTTATGATGTCGCAGAAAGCTTTGAACACCATCAGATGAACTGCAATATACAAAGCTATGAAAAGTGAACACTAAGATATAATGCAAAACATCCAAGCTATATACTCTCAATTCTTTACAAGGGCAATATGAGTTAAACATTTTAAACCAAAGCTTGGGAAAAATATGGATGCCATTCACCTTAACTTTTTGCCATCACAAAAGATGATAAAATCAGCTAAGTATTTCCAGAGACATTTACATGGAGCCTACTTGACAACTCAACGTATTTGGATTATACGGATAATATGAAGGAACTTTGGAAATTTAGCAACGAAAAACAAAACAAAACTAAGAAAATGGAAATGGATCAGCCAAGAAACCGTAGTTATCCAAGGAACACTTGTAGACATTTAATACTTCGTTCGTGACATATGCTTCCAAAAGTGTAGAAAAATTATACGTACATTCCTACCTCTCAGCCATCAATTAACGCCAAAGCCGAATATTTTATTTGTGTCATTGAAAGCGATTCGTATCAAACAACTTCAAAAATGGAATATTCATGACCTTAAAGTAATAATCTGTCATGTAATTGGGGAGATCAGAAGTATGTTTTAAATTATGAACCGTTGAAAGCGATTCATATTTACTATTTGTCCTCTTGGACAAATAGTAAATTTATAAGTTTTGGCTGCAGCACCTTTTAGCCTAGATATTGTTATTTATTTCGATTGATGCAGAACGTACTTACTGAAATAACTTTTACTTAAGAGCAGGGTAACAGAATTTTTCATAGTTCTTTTATTACCTCAAAACATTAGCAATATTTTGAAGTAAAATTTACGTACTATTATAAAGGTATTACCGATCAAATGTCTATGACATTTTATACAGTGAAAGTATAGGTACAGATAAATTTAAGTTTTGTTACATTAGCTTTAGAAGTAATTGGAAATCCATGGGAAATCCAACCAGAAAGAAAAAACTTTAGTTTTTTTCTATGAAGTCTTCATCTTCATTTGTATATGCGTTTTCCAGATCTTATATTGTGTAATATTTAAAGGGTATAAAATGTTCTTTATGATTGAATAAAAAAGAAAAAAATCATTTATTTTCTATAATTTTCTTATGAATTTAACTTTCCTTTAAATTTCCTTAATTTTTTATTAATTTCATAGGACATATTTTTGTGGTTTCACCACATTTCTAAGGAAACAAATATTATTAAATACTTTTATTTTGTGGCAAATCATTTTGGTATCATTGTGAATGTATGGTTTTACTTAGAAAATTGGTCATTTGGTGATCATAATATGACTTGCAAAGTAAATAATAAGATTATTATTAATAACAAAGTAATATGGCTTGAACTGAGCACTAAAATAAGTTGGGAATTATTTATTTTATATTTAGATTCAAAAGAAATCAATGAGAATATTCGAAATACTTTTCATACTGAATTTATTTTACGGTCAAAACTTAAAAAAAGAGTTATGAGTAATTTCCATATTATTCATTAATTAAATTTATTCTAAAAATCACTGTTCGAAACTTAAGCAACTTTAATATTGCATTATTTATTGCTTAAAGAAAAATGTTAATTGTTATTATGCATCAAGGTAGTATCAATTAATCAAACACCAAATTTTAAACTTAAACTTTTGAATGACAGACCTCAAGACATATTAAAAGATAAAGTTACTGGCAAAGCCGTCGGAGTTACTGGGATACGGTAGGTGACCACAGATTTGACAAATTGTCGTCATTTTGACGATTTAATGTGTTCAAAATGGCATTTTTCTATTTATCCCCCCAAATTTGACGATTTTTCTTAAGCATTAAAATTGTTGAATTTTATATTTCTAATCCAAAGTTTTTAAATAATCCATCACCAAAACTTGGACTTAATTGAAATTTCCTGCCCGCCTTTAAATAAAATAAAAAATAAATTAAAAAATATATATTTTGGAAAAACAACTTTAATACGGTTTAAATGTTTATTAATCTTAAAGACCTCTTGAACTGTATTGTGCTGTTTGGATCGCAAAAGAAATTTTGAAGAGTATCTGCAGTGTATTTATAAAAATGCTTTATTAAGCCATTTAAAAGAATTGAAAATCCTATAAAAATTTTATGTTTGTTTTAGCAAAATGTGAACGAGTTTTCTGAAAAATTTCCGGATCATGTTTGAATCTTCCAAATCTCTTAAAATATTTGTTACAATTGTTTAAATTTGAAACTTAGTGTTGACAATTTGACGATGTTTTCCATCAAATTTGAAGATATTTATCCATCATCATTCATCTAACAACCTGTAGGCAACATCCAGAGACTGTAGGCAACCTCCAGAGATCTGTCAGCAGACTTACAAGTTTTTTTATTGAAGGATGTAATGAATGAGCGAATATTTCAGGTATGTTCTTCCATAGTAGAAAGCTTTTCTTTGATCAAAACCATGAACGTTTCATGATATTTCTTATGCTTGATTGCAATTTTCTTTTACTCTCTGAGTTTTTCATACGAGAGCAGTTTTTTGGCCAGTGAAATTGCTTCTTTTGTAAAAATCATAAGAGAAAGGAACAGTTTTATTTTCACGGAGATGTTGGCCAACCATATGTTTTACAATATTTTGTTAGAGATACCACTTCCATGGGCATTTCAGCACAACAATGGTCAAATTGGTCATCAGCTTAAGGGATCTTAATCTTAAATAAGTCACCATTGTCCTTGAACTTGTCATATGGAAATAATATGTCATTTTCAAACAATGAGTCTGAATAAACTGGAGTTAATAAACTGTTAAAAATCTGAATGGGAAGCCAACTCGAATTTTATGCATCAAAACAAAAAAATATAGACCGATATCTGAAACAACCTCTAAAATCTGACAAGTTTTAATATGGATTAAGATTAAACTAAATTTCCGTGAAATTTAGTTTAGTTGTGATTGCATTACGCATCACAAAATTTTCGAATAGGGCAAAGGGGAGTGGTTTTCCCCAAAAATTTTTTTCTTAATGTTGTATATCTTTTAAACTGAAGCCTTGACAACGAAATTTTACGGATTAGGAATTGATTAGGCACAATGAAGTGGTATCCCCCTTACAAAAGAAACATACAACTGTTAAAGCAAATTTCATAGAATTTGCCACAACAAAATTATAAACGACCCTCGTATAATTTCCTTTTAAGGTTAATGTGACGTACATTATTATGATACTAAATTTTATGTGAAATTTATACATTTTAAAATGATTTTCTTTTCTGTGGGATTTTATTAATGATTATAAAGAAATTATGGACCGAACCTCGTTTAATTTATTATTACAATACCAACGTATGTGTGAGATTTATTTCAAAGTGATATTTAGAAAGGTAGTAGAAAGGTATGAACAAAAATGGACCGTATAATTTGGCACATCATTTTAGAATATTATAAGATTTATTTTCGTTCCTTAAAATCCCTTAATATTTACACCCCATTCCGGCGGAAAATTTCACAAAGTTTACATGTACCGGTAGCCATACAGATGGACTTCGTTTAATTTGACTCAAAAAGTGTTGCTAAGTGATTCTTAATCTTTTAAATATCTTTGAAAAAAACGAACATTTTATGTTCCACGGAACAAATAATTTATGTACGGGAAATGAACATTTGCAATTACAATGATGCAATTTTAATTTAATGCGAATCAAAAATATTTAACCCAGACTTACAAGTGTCTTTTCTTCCATCTAAATAAAACAAACAATAAAAGTTCCATATCAATTAAGTTGTTATACCAGTTTTAAGCATTTAAATTCAATTTTTTTTTAAATAACCATTGAAACATTCCAGAATTCAAGTTCATAAATGTTATAAAAATTATTTTAAATAATTTTGCATTAATTTGACCATGGAAAATTTATAAAAAAATAATAAAAAATAATAATGAAATTTCTTTAAAACATAAAATTTGCATAGATTTTTTTTAATTCTAAGAAAATAAAAAATTAAATCTATAACTTATGGAAAAAAATAAATAAATGTATGAAATATAATACACCAAACACCACCGCCTTTATTTAATCACACATACATAAATATATATATTTATCAATCTCTCCATCCATCCATTTATACATCTATTTATCTCACATTTTAAGTACAAAAAAAGCAGAAAAATTTAAAGCGAAAAATATTGTGATAGACAAACTTGTTGAACCACTTAAACATTCAAAATCTCTTGCAATAATTTGCTTAAACACTCTTACATATACACACACACTCACACACAAATTTTCAATACAAAACAGTTGATGTAATTCCAATAGCTGAAATCACAATCCAGCAGCATTCGTTCGTACTTTTAGTACTTTCAGTCAGTCATTCATTCATTCATGTCTTAACATTTCATTATAAATCCAAAAATGTAAAAGTACTCGTATTTCTGGTACATTTATTTACTCTAAAGAACATTTTACTTTACTTTGCTCCATAAATTTTCTAACATCAAGTTTTGGTCTCTTACAACAACAACAACAACAACAATAACGAAAAACTACTCTTTACATTTACACTTTGGTAAACACTTTGACATAAAGAACACAATGCATTAGTGGCTTTGGTGAGTTCTCCTTCCCCACTCCCCGCCACATTACAATTTTCATTTCACTCTTTTGCCAAAGTGACATGATGACGTTTTTTCTTTTAAAGATTGAGTGAATGAAATGTTAAGAAGAAATTACGTCTATAGAAAATTATAAAACAGATTTATACGAGGTTTGTATAATAATTATTGAAAGAGTTCCTGTAAATTATACAAAAAGTAAAATGTTATATTCGACTATGCCGAATCTTTAGGTTTTTGTGACTGTTTCCAACTAAGAAGTCAATCGGCAGCATAAATTGGAACACTACTAACCTTCAACTAGTTATTATAGCATAGACAACCAACGATGGTTTCAGTATTATGCGTTTGTGCGGATGATTGTAACCGGCAAACTACATTATCATTTTTAAATATACTGTTAGACTCATTTAATTTCAGATAAATAATGAAGAGAAAAGTCATTTTTGCCATATATTTATGGCAAAAATATTATTTTCATGGCCAATATGTCTACTGTTAAATAATTTTATTACTGCAATAAAACTATTGTTAGTAAATTTAAAATAATATGTAACTCGCAATTTATTCAAGTGAGAAACATTTTATTGTTTGAAAACGCTTACGTACAACAAAATACTATTTTTAATTTATAGAAAACCATATCATTTTTGAAATTTCAACAAAATTATTGTTATTGGATGAAATATTATTTTGAAACTTTTATGATAACAATATTAGTTTAGTAGTTTTAATCTAGTGTGTATAAACGTCCCATATTTATGTGTTTTACATTATTTCCACCACAATATTATGGTCAACAATATGGTTGTCTCAATATTTACGACGATAGTGGTACAACCACTTCTGGTGTAGCACAACCATATTTTGTGCTGTTCCCATTTTTTGGGTTTATTTCAAAATATTATGGTGGAACGACAGCCAGAAGAAATTACATTTGATTATGGTTCCCACAACCATATTTTTTCTACATTCTACACCACATTGTTGATTACAAAAGGTAGTTACGAAATATTTATAAACGATTTTCGTATAATTTGCTTTCTGATTAATGCCTTAAGAGTGCAGTTATGCGCTGAAATTTAAGCGCTTTAAAAGGATTTTTTTGATGGGATTATATGGGAGGGTTCTCGTAATGCTTTGACCATAGACTTTTGCTTATATATTTGTTAATTTGATCAAATTTTATTGCAATATCAATAATAATGCAATAAAAATAAGGAATAAATGATACTGATAGTTTGCCGGTTACAATATTAGTTTAAAAGACTTCTGGTACAACACTCGTTGATTTGATTTTCATTCGAATAAACTTTGCTGTCAAATACATATGTGTTTTATATTCGTTTATTTGTGTTTTGATCTGAAATTGTTAGTTAAATTAATAATAAAAAATTAAAAGAAGTAAAAGTAAAGAATTTATAGATGAATTCTTAAAAAAAGTTAAAAACACATTTCTAACCTAAAAATAGAGTTCTTTGCGCATTAAAAGTATATTTCAGAAAATTATTAAAATTAGCTTTAACAGTGCTGAAAATATGATATTTTAAAATGTCCCATATAATACAAATTAAAACTAAATAACAGAAAGTAACCTAAAAATTTCAACATAACCTAAAATGTGTATTTAAAGAAAAACCAATGACAACATATGCCTTAAAAATCTATGATGAAAAACTTGAAAATTTGTTAAATAAAATAAATTCAAAATTTCATATTTTATGCTAAAATTAATATTTTAATTATTATTTCTCTACGTCTTTCTATCCCACCATAATTATTATCAAAGTCCACATAACTGCAATAATTAGAAATGCTAATTTTCTTTTAGAGAACAAGAAACTAAAGTAATTATAATGATAAATTTCATAATTAAAATAAGATTAAACGATTAAAATCGTATTGATTTATAAGTTTTACTTGAATTAATATTTAAATTATGCAAAATATTATTGAATTTATTTCTTTTTTGCTCTAAATGGTTATTTATTGTAGATTTGTTATTATAAATATTACATTGTTTTGCAAGGTAAAATTCTAGTATTTTACCTTAAAGTGAAAGAATAATTGTCTGCAAATAATGCTAATTTGTTTCTATTTTTGATCAACTGACACCACTTCTTACACCTGCAGCTGTGATAAGTTAAGTAGCACACCCACTCTGTAGCATATTTATATAATGTGGATAAGTGGGTAAAGTTCTACCCTACAATTTAAAATGTGGTATGATGCATTTCGAGATATAATTTAGCAAAATTTCAATAAATAACGGCAATTAAGAGCATAATAATCAGTTATGACCGACAAATTACGGACTGACCCTTGTAGGATTTCATACTCATTTAAAATATTATCGTATTTTATACTCATATTTACGATAGATTTAAACGGTCTTATCCGATTGGAAGCGGTGCTTATATAAGAGGTATAGAATCATCATAAACTTTTATACAATATTTCTTGACTGTTAAAATGTTAAAAGGTTAAAACATTACCGAAATAAAGTATCGAAATTAATCATTTGAAAAAGTGGTATGTAGATTTGGACTGATATAAAATTTATTTAGATTTTTTTCCAGAAGGACATTTGTAAAGGAGCATCCGAAAAATTGGACTGAACCTCACCAGTTTCAATAGGTTTCGTTCTCTAAAATCACACATACCAAATTTAATAGAGATATCTCAAAAATTGTGACCTGTAGAGGGTTCACAACGTTACAGAGATTGAGAGTCAGCCATATATAAAAATATACATCGAAAATAGTAGAAAGAAAGTTTTTGGTTCACGCATTTTATAGTCCACTAATTAATTCTTCTGACAATCAGGGAAACTGACTAAATATTCGTCCAAACACGAGATTATAATTATCCTGAAACAAGACTATAATGACAACACTGTCAAAATCTATTTGGAGAATATTAAAGTTATTTTAAGAAACATTATGACAACGCTCGGCAATCAAAATCTGCGTGAAAAACAGTGGAAAGGAAATTTGTTGCTCCAACCGATCTTACCATAACTGACAACCATGTGTTTCAATCGGTACGCAATGACGTGACCGGGAGCGGAAAACGAAATCACATTTGACCATCGTAGCAACGGTTGGTCAAATGTTGCCAGACTAATCATAATGTATTTTAAAACATAAAATGCAAAAATATGTTGCCAGAGAAGTTTAAATCCTTTTTTCCTCATACAACTTCTTCTCCAGACCACCAGAATTTTGACATGTGTTTCGTTCAATAGGCCTCAAAAACCTGGATCAACGGAAAAAGACGGGATTATCTGTCCTGACACGTTATTATTACTATATATCTCGACAATATTTGTCTATCAGTCACATCCCTAATAATTGATAGCTTAATGAGATTTGATCTGTGTCCTAAGAAGAAAACTGACAAAATCGGCTCAATAGAAAAATGTTAAAGACCAATATTAGAGGCAATTTCCTAAAAATAAAGATATTCACTTAAGACTAAACGGCTTATTCAATCTCCTTTATAAACGAAACTTATAATATCACATATCTCTTTAACTAATGTCACTAAGGAATAGAGAACTGGTATCCGTCTAAAAAACGAAACTTTTAATATAAAATAACTCTGAAATTTTTAAAGTTAATTTTCTAAAATTCGGCAAACAAAGAATCTCGTTATAAAAGAAATACTAAAGACCAGTGTTGCCACCATCACATTTTGAAATTACACTCAGGCGACTCCTAACTTTACACATTTGGGGACATTTTGGGGGCAACAATGATTCAAATAAATAACAGATATCAAACTTTATTTTCTTTCTTAAATCTTTAAATATCTGAATTTTTAAGTTGTTGCAAGGAAATTCAATAGAGTATGCTGTAGCTGCCCATTGCCATGTTGCTGCAAAGTCATTTCAAGTGATTGCATCCCCTTTTAAATAATAATGTATTTGGCTTCAATAACATCTTTCGGTTTAACACAGAATAAATTTGATCAACAAAATTATATCTGAATATTATATATGTGGCGTAGTTATTCATATGCAATTACCCCGATAGAACCATCATTTTAATTTAAAAATAGGTCGTCCGTCATAACTCAAAATTCACAAGTTTCGACTATACATATGTATAGTGGCAAATTTCTATGAATGAATCACTGCTTTATCATTTATTATGTCAGTTATATAGTTTACTGATTATAAACAGAAATAAAGCGTTATTCCGGTTGCGCATCGGTAGTTGTTAGGTTTATATTGCGGATTTTGTGTAAGCGTTACCAAACCAAATATAAAGATGTCATTCATGAATTCCAAGATATATTTTTCTGTCCAAATTCAACGTCAATTAAAAAATATGTGTAATTACACATGAGGTGGCAACACTGCTAAAGACTATAAATTTTTGGTCAGAGCATCGGGGGAGCAGTATTCTCTTTATAATGAAACTATTACAATAAAATACGGCTAAATTTAAAATATTCACAGAGTGATCTGAATTTATCCAAAAGTTACGTAGGCTATAGAAAATTCCGGTAGGATAAGGGGGAGGAGTACCCCATACAAAGCAAATATTGTTTATCGAATATCAAAAGAAACATGACAACAAGAGTTCTCAAATTTAGTCCCAACTTGACAAAACGTATGATGGATAGGACCAGAGGGAGGGGTATCCCCTTTACAAAGCAAATATTAATTATCGATTATCTAAAGAACTATAATAGCGAGAGTCTTAACATTTTGCAACAATTATGATACTGTGAGACACTATCACTGGAAAAAATATAGGACTTATAGAATCAGGGGGAGAGGTACCACTTATACAAAGCAAATTTAAATTATTATTTAAATCGTATGATAATACAAAACGAATGTTTGCATGGGGACAGCAGCGCCATAAATATTTGTTTTGGCAAAACAAAGTTTGCCGGATCTCCAAATAAGATCATAAAATAATTGAATTTGTAATACAATTTTAAGGAAATTTTTGTTAAAAATATATTAGTTTTATTGATCACATAAAATGTATAGTATACCGAATAAACTAAATCTATCTTGTAACACATTTTCGCAATTATGGCCATTTTATTGGAACATGTATTTGTCGCCATTGATTAATATTATAAATAACAAAAAAGTTGTAAATAAAATAAAATACTTCAATGTCTTGTAAATAAGAGTAATAAAATATTTATAATATTTTTTTTTTTTTTGTTCTACAAAATCTATTTCCAGTTATAAGACCCTGAACAACAAGTTACCACCTTGTTTTTAGCCGCAGGTCATAATTATATACGGTAGCAACAATAACAAACAACTCATGAACATGATATTCGTTATATATGAAGTTAATACTTTAAATGGAATTTCATCTCACTTCGCCAAATCTTTAAGAATAAACAACAAATAAATTAATTTTTTAGTTTAATTTTTTTATTCTTTAAACAGAAGAAAATTATTGAATATTTTTTCAAATTTCTGCCCGCAGTAAAAAGTGTCATGTAATTGTAAATTTTGCATTAAATACATATGCATGTATAGGTGCAATGAAGCGTATGTTGGTGTGTGGTATATTTTGACAGATTAGTTAGAAAACACTTCAACTGTTTTTCAAGTTCACGTCATGTAGCATAAATTATTTATGAAGAATTATTAGAGAAACAAATTGTAGTATTTTTTTCCATTCCATTGAGAGCGGAAAGAATAAAATAAAATATTTTATGTGTTTTTTTTCATGGTGAATTAATATGAAAATTAAAATTGGATTAAAATGAGAGAATAATAAAAATATTGAATTTGAAATTAGTTAGATCATTTTGATTTAGAATGGAGATGATTGACGACTTTAGAATAAGCTAAAAATATTTAAATTTTGTTTTAATTAAGAAGAAATTTTATACATTTGAACAAATTATATATTTTAATCATGTTGTGGTTAAATATTATAGCAGTTATATTATATTGAAATAAACCAAATATAATAGTTGTACTACAAATATATTATTGTTTTGAACAATGACACACATATATTGCTAATCATAATATGGTTATTTATGATGAGACATTTATATTGTTATTTATGATACAGTTATGGCACAATCATATTATGGTTGTAAATGATGACACGCCTGTGTTATTAATCATATTATGGTTATGAAAATATAAAACCTTAATATTACTGTTAATTTATTAATAACAACAATACATTTATCATTAACTAGTTAAGCCCGGTGCGTTTTGTCGCCCTTATAAAGCGGATAGTACCTCTGCCCATGGTCCTATCCATCCTACATTTTGGCCGATACAAAAAGAACCTTGAAAAAGTAATAAGAACCGATTTGAATATACCCGTTTTAACGGTTCTTTAGATATTCGATAATTAATATTTGCTTTTTATGGAGGCAACCTCCTCCCCTGATCCTTTCCGTCGCACATTTGGCTCGTAAAAAGAAAAACGTATTGGGATTGCGACCACATTCAAAAATTCTCGCTGTTATAATTCTTTAAATATTCAACGATCAATATTTTCTTCGTATGGAGTCTACCACTACCCCTGATCCTATCCGTCTCATATTGTGCATTTTAAAAAAATTCCTTTAAAAAGTGGTTGGAATCAAAAATTCTCGCTGTTATAGTTCTTTAGATATTTCATGATCAAAATTTGCTTTGTATGGGGGCTACTTCTACCCCTTCTTCGGGTACATAGGAAGCTTTCTGTGAAAATTTCAGTAAATCGGTACAGTGGTTTAGCTGTCTATAAGTCTCAAATAAACGTTTGTTTGAAAAAATGACATGTTCTTATAATAATCCTTCTTGACAAATGCTTAGTCTTATGTTGCTAGACAGTTTTATACTTTTCTCAACCGACCCATAGCCCAAACCATGCCTCTTCTGATAATAATGTGTTTTGTTCAATAAGCGTCCAAATCAGTGGGAACAATTAACAAAACATTACAACAGTATTCAACCTGATACGTTGTTATAATCCATTTAAATATGTTGCCAGAACATCTAAAAAATAAAACTACCATATTATGGTTATAAACCATGACACACCTACATTGTCAATCATATTATGATTCATAATATTTTAGTGATGGCAAAAAATTTTTGTCACGAAAATAGTAGTGCTATACACCCGTTCAAAAGCTCATCAGAACTGTGCATTAATATCAATGCAAACTGAATTGATTAGTGATTTTCTTCGAAAAAGAAGTGTTGAACTTTGAGGTTGTTTCAATTCAGAGTTCAGATTTCAACTCAAAAATGATATTCTGTCTTTGCTACGTTTTTTTTCCGAAATATTGATTTTCTGTATTATAAATTTATCAGTTCGATATATTACAATGTAGCATATCTGTAGTGTTCCTCATATGAAGTCACATAAAATGGACTCATTCGCAAACTTGCACCCCATTAAGAATTGTGTCTGCTTTAATAATCTGACCTGATATCCAAGAACTGAGAATATCGATTATTCAAAAATAAAAACGGCAGTTGGACGCTGTAACTTGCGGATTAGTTCATATCGGAAGTTTCCGCTTATAAAATTACAAACTTCAAAAATAAATATTGATCAATATTTGGGAAATCCTCAAAAATTTAAAACTGCATCAGTATTTGTGAAATTTGCTTCTAAAAGTGAGACCGAAAAAATTGTTAACGATTCCACGATATAAATTTCGGTATTGATAGAACCCGTTGAAGCAAACGATTGGCTTCTTTTTTTGCAATTTCACAAAAGCATTCAAAATTTGGGAAATTTTAAAAGCTTCTGGGCCCTAAACTTTTTTTCAACATTCCTCCAAGCATCAGCAGCCATAAACTTTCAATCAGAAGTTGCGAAAAATCTGCAAGAACATATCCTGCTTGATCCTTGCACCAAGAACAGTTTTTACAAAATTTGACTTTAATTTCCATGCTCAATTTTTGGCCTGTAAATTTGAAGCAGCGTTACTGGCTGAATTCTTTGAGCGCTGTATGTTTTTAATCCTGTTTAAGCTTTAGCTTTTCGTACCAATTATCTGAGCACTGAGCTAACAGGACTGATTTCCTACTGGAAGTGTTGGAAGCTCTTTTGAAACTGGTTTCTATTCTTTGGCAGTTTTCTACAAATAAAACATAATGTGGACCAATGCCTTTGCTTGAACAAGGTTTTCTATCAACGGACCAGTTTTCCTTTCACTAAGGTTCAAAAATACGTATATGTATATACATTTTGTAGATCCCTTTGTGAAGTTACATATTGAATGAGACCAGTCAAATAACTGATTCAATTATTATTTAATGACATTTAAATATTTGTGATAAGAAGCTTGAATCAGAAGGAAAGAAATGTATATGACATTGAAAAGGTCAGGAAAACTAAATGCGGTATTGCTGAAAACTTTAATAGGCCAGTGCTATTTGCTGAGAAAGCTAAAACTAATGCAGTATGCTATGAAAACAAATGTATAATTTTATATGAAAACGCTTGTGTTAGCAAATAGAAGAAAGCCAGTTATTAAGCCTTTTAAATTATATACAAATTGTTTTGAATTATCGAAACACGTTGAACCACTTGCTGCCCAATAGGAAATTTTTTTAATAAATTTTTAACTCATTTTCAAACATAATTTATAAACTATTAACCAAAAGAAATCTAATGAATAGACCTTTCAAGCGGTATATCATCTTTCATTTCATTTTAATGGCAGAATGAATTAATATCTTTTACAAAATGCAATAGATCATTGGGTTAAGGGATCGGAATACGCTAAACAGAGAATACTGCATGTTCGAACATTTAATGAACCCATAAAAACGGTGGAGAATTTATGCTAAAGATAAGACTGAAACAATTACCAAATCTTTAATGGAGAGATTAGCAAAAAAGCTCTACGACTTTCACAAAACTTTTTCCCATCAAATTTAATAATTAATTCATTCATTTAAAACTTGTTAATTTAAAACGGTTAAATTTGTAAAATCGATTGAAGGCAGATTAGGAAAAAATGCCATAAATAAATGATTTATTAATTCAATTTAATTAAAAATACCTTCTTAAATAAAAGTAGTTCTACCTACATGACAATCGAATAATATTACAACTGAAAAAAAGAGAAAATTAAACTATTTTATTCTCTATTGTTTGAAAAAAAAACAAAAGCAATAACTTGTAACTTGCAAAGTAAGTACATGGATATGTATCTGTTACGTACATGACAAGACTCTGGTACAACCTTGGATTCTATAAATTGCTTAACAAATTGTTAAAGAACTCACAGTTTTATTGATCTCTCAGTAAATGAAACAACGTGATTTTATAATTATTCCGAAACATTTTGAATAAAAATCAAATAATTAATCGAAAAGAATTCAATGAATTCATCAAAATGAGGACATCATCGGTAAGATTGATGGAGATGGAATATGGAGATTGAAGTGAAAGGATTTTTGTTTACATTTTGATGACAATTTAGCATCTTTTTTATATTTTAGGTTTTATTATTAACCGTTGTTGTAGTTGTAGCCATTTATGGCGATTATGCCAAAGCGAGTATTATACCATTGGGAGGTGTAATACCACCATATGTTGTTGTGAAACATCCAAACATTGTAGTGGCTTCTGCCCCAGATGGTTCAGCTGTAGTGGCAGCCGCTGCCCAGGCTGCTGAAAATTTAGCAAATAGTGTGCAAGAGGCCGCTAACCAAGCTGTTGTACAAGCTCAAGTTGCTGCCGATGCTGCCGGTGTAAATGCTCAAGCTGTTGTTGATGCTGCCCAAGCTGCAAATGAGAAAGCTGCTGCTGATATTGCTGCGGTAGCTGAAGCTCAAGCCGCTGCTCAAGCTGCTGCTGTTGCTAATGCACAAGCCGCTGCCGATTCTTTAGCTGCTGCCAATGCTGAAGCAGCTGCTAATGCTGCTGCCGCTGCTAATGCTCAAGCTGCTGCTGCTAATGCCGCTGCTGCCGCCAATGCTCAGGCTGCTGTTAATGCTGCTGCTGCCGCAAATGCAGAAGCTGCCGCTGCTGTTAATGCTCAAGCTCTAGCCAATGCCCAAACTGCTGCAGCAGCTCAAGCCCAAGCTGCACAAGCTCAGGCTCAAGCTGTTGCAAATGCTAATGCCCAAGCTGCTGCCAATGCCCAAATAGCTGCTGCTGCCAATGCTCAAGCCGCCGCTGCTGCCAATGCTCAAGCTGCCGCTGCTGCCAATGCTCAAGCTGCCGCTGCTGCCAATGCTCAAGCTGCTGCTGCCGCCAATGCTCAAGCTGCTGCTATTGCTAATGCTCAAGCCGCTGCTGCTGCTAATGCCCAAGCAGCTGCTAATGCCCAAGCAGCTGCTAATGCCCAAGCTGCAGCCAATGCCCAAGCCGCTGCCAATGCCCAAGCCGCTGCCAATGCCCAAGCTGCTGCTCTTCAAGCCGCAGCAGTTCAAGCTGCCGCTGGTTCTGGTGTGGTAGTTTCCGTCGTCCCTGCTGTTCCTGGCTTGCCCGGTGCTCCTGGTTCTCCCGGCGGTGGTGGTGCTCCCGGTGGTTTAGGTGGCCCAGGTGGCCATGGTCTTGGTGTTGCTGGTCCCGGTGGTTCTGGTTCAGCTGGTGGTGCTAGTGGAGGTGCTGGCGGTTCAGGTGGTTCTGGTCCTGCTGGTGGTGGTGGAGGAGGTGCCGGCGGTGCTGCTGCAGGTGGTAGCGGTGGCGGAGGAGGTGGTGCTGGAGGCGGTCCCTCAGGTGGTGGCGGTGCTGGAGGTGGTGGTGCCGGCGGAGCTGCTGGTGGTGCCTACATTTCCGGCGTAAGTGGAGGTAACGGTGGCAATGGTGGTTTCTCCGTAGGTTTCGGTTGTGGTCCAGATGGTTTAGATGGCCTAGATGGTGCTGATGGACCCAATGGCCCTGATGGTTCAATTGGTGGCCGTGGCGGTAAGGGTGGTAAAGGGGGCAAAGGAGGTTGCATTGGTGCCGGTGGAGCTGGTGGTGCAGGAGGTGGTGGTGGCGCTGGTGCCATTCCTGGACCTGCTCCAGTTTGGCCTCACCCCATTGTTCTCAATACCATTCAGTGGTAAATGCGATATTAATTTATTTCTTCTTACCACTCCGTCCAAGTCTTAATATTACGAAAATTTCACTGAGGCAACATTAATTAAGAAAATTATTTGTATTTTGTGTGATTATTAATTTTTTTTCTGTAGATTTTATTTTTACTTTAGTTTATTTTCTTTTCTCTTAATTTCTATTTTCTGTCTTCCATTACAAGGAAATGAAGGTGCATACACATACAAGTTTTACATACGTTTTTTTCTTTAAGTTAACCTTAGTTTAAGTCTAGTCATAATTAACACCTTAAACGAAAACTACACTGTGTTTGTTTGTCTTTGCATGCGAATATAAAAAATATTCAAAAATATATATTTTTGAGAAAATGTGTTTCATTTGAACTTTGGAAATGTTAAGTATATTGGGATTATCTAATTATCAGGAAATATATATAGAACTTTTAACCGGTTACAACGGTTTTGATGACAAATATGGCTTCGAAAAAAGTTTTCTGTTCAGTCAAATTTCTTAATGAACTTTTCAAAGAGAAAGAAATTGTTTAAATAGTCTTTTAAGAAAAGTTAAGATAAATTGTATACTTTAAACATTTCTGAAAAACTTTTTGGAGAAAATTTTGGATGAATTTCCTTTTCAAAGAGGCTTTCGGATAATTTTCTTTTTAGAGAAACTTTCAGATAAATTTTCCTTTAAGAAAAACTATCGGATAAATTTTTTATTGTCTGAAAATTTCGGATAAAGTTTCTAATGAAGAAAATTATCGATGAATTTTTTATAAAGACAACTTTGATAATTTTCATTAAAAGTTCAATATTTATATTTAGAAAAATCTTTGGAAAATTTCATGTGTAGAAAAAGTTATCATTTGGAGAGAATATCAGTTAAACTTTTCTAGAAGAAGGCATTTCAAATAAATTCTTAAAAAATTTCGGATAAATTTTCTACTGCGAGAAAATTTCGGATAAAAAACTCCATTAAGAGAAAATTGGGTATTTCTATTAAAAGAAAATATCGTCTAAATTTTCTATAATTTTTTATAAAATTCTTTATTGAAATTAGTATAAATTTTCCATAAAAAGAATTTTTTTTTATAAATTTTCCATAAAAATAATTTTTTTATATAATTTTCCATAAAAAGAATTTTTTTATAAATTTTCCATAAAGAAAAAAACTTTGTAAAATTTTCTATACAGGGAAAATTTTTTATTAAGAAAATTTCATAAAATTTTCTATAAAGAGAGAATTTTGTATATATTTTCTATAAAAATAATTTCGTTTAAATTTTCCATAAAAATAATTTTTTGTTATAAATTTCGAATAAAAAGAAAATTTTTTATAAATTTTCTATTAAGAGAATTTTGTATAAATTTTCTATTAAGAGAAAATTTTCGTTTTGAGTATAAATTTTCTATAAAGAGAAAATTTCGTTTTTAGTATAAATTTTCTATTTCGGATAAATTTTCTATTAAGAGAAAATTTCGTATAAATTTTCTATAAGAGAAAATTTCGTATAAATTTTCTATTAAGAGAAAATTTCGTATAAATTTTCTATTAAGAGAAAATTTCGTATAAATTTTCTATTAAGAGAAAATTTTCGTATTAAAATTTTCTATTAAGAGAAAATTTCGTATAAATTTTCTATTAAGAGAAAATTTTCGTATAAATTTTCTATAAGAGAAAATTTCGTATAAATTTTCTATTAAGAGAAAAATTTCGTATAAATTTTCTATTAAGAGAAATTTCGTATAAATTTTCTATTAAGAGAAAATTTTCGTATAAATTTTCTATTAAGAGAAAATTTCGTATAAATTTTCTATTAAGAGAAAATTTCGTATAAATTTTCTATTAAGAGAAAATTTTCGTATAAATTTTCTATTAAGAGAAAATTTTCGTATAATTTCTATAAGAAAAATTTCGTATAATTTCTATTAAGAGAAAATTTTCGTATAAATTTTCTATTAAGAGAAATTTTCGTATAAATTTTCTATTAAGAGAAAATTTTCGTATAAATTTTCTATTAAGAGAAAATTTTCGTATAAATTTTCTATTAAGAGAAAATTTCGTATAAATTTTCTATTAAGAGAAAATTTTCGTATAAATTTTCTATTAAGAGAAAATTTCGTATAAATTTTCTATTAAGAGAAAATTTTCGTATAAATTTTCTATTAAGAGAAAATTTCGTATAAATTTTCTATTAAGAGAAAATTTCGTATAAATTTTCTATTAAGAGAAAATTTCGTATAAATTTTCTATTAAGAGAAAATTTCGTATAAATTTTCTATTAAGAGAAAATTTCGTATAAATTTTCTATTAAGAGAAAATTTCGTATAAATTTTCTATTAAGAGAAAATTTCGTATAAATTTTCTATTAAGAGAAAATTTCGTATAAATTTTCTATTAAGAGAAAATTTCGTATAAATTTTCTATTAAGAGAAAATTTCGTATAAATTTCTATAAGAGAAATTTCGTATAAATTTCTATTAAGAGAAAATTTCCTATAAATTTTCTATTAAGAGAAAATTTCCTATAAATTTCTATTAAAAGAAAATTTCATATAAAATTTCTATTAAGAGAAAATTTCCTATAAATTTCTATTAAGAGAAAATTTCCTATAAATTTCTATTAAAAGAAAATTTCATATAAAATTTCTATTAGTTTTCTATATAGAAAAATTTTCTACAATTTTTCTATTAAGAGAAAATTTCAAGAGTGACTTTTTCATTAAAATTTAACATACATATATAAACATTTTGTATCTATGTATGTGCATATGTATCTAATTAATCAACCAATTATTAACGATATTAAATATTTGTTTAAATTCCACTTTAGTTATATTTTTAAAGATTAACTTTATTATAGTAAAGCTTTTTTATATTGAGCTAAGCTTTTCACTCTGTTATTTCTTTATTATTTTTTTTTTTTTTTTTTTTTTTTTAATACGCCTAAAAGTATGCTACGTATTTTTATTGACAGTTTGTTCATTCAATATGGAATTGGGATAAAGTTTTTACAATTTACACTTGAACTATTTGTACGAGTAATTGAAAATGATTGATTAAAAGTCCCATTAGATTTATCACTCTGTCACTCAATGAGATGCAATTGAAAGTGTCAAATGCAGAATTTATTATAAAAAATTAAAATTTAAAATTTTATTTTAACGAAATATTTTCAAAAGTACATTTAATAAATTAATACTTGAGATGATTAGTTGAAGTACATTTGAGATTTTAGTTTTAAACTTTAAATAGACTTAACACATGAACAAATGTTGCATAATGTAGGGTATTAAATCTTATGTAGGTGTGTTATACTTTTAATATTAATTTCTTGCTTTAGAATAAGAAAATTGGTTTAAATTCCATCTATTGAAACTGAAACCAATTGTTGACTCTATTAAAGAGTCAAAATAAACTATAACAAGAAAAAAATCAAGCGCCAAAAAAATGTAATAAAAAGCACAAAACTGCTGTAATCGTTTGAATACTAAAGAATTATGTTTTAAGGAGTAATTAACTTTTGTACGCTACACAGCGCAAACAAATTCAAATAAATTTTCTATTTAGAGAAAATTTCAATAAATTTTTTATTTACAGAAAATTTTATACAAATTTTCCATTAAGAGAAATATTTGTATGAATTCCCTCTTAGGAGAAAGTTTTAAGTGAATTTTCGATAAAGAGAAAATTTTTATAAATTTTCTATTAAGAAGAAATTTCGTGTTAATTTCTCATTTCGAGAAAAATTTCGTGCAATTTCTTTATTAAGAAAAAAACACTTTTTCTTAAGAGAGAATTTCGTGTGTATTTTCTATGAAGAGAAAATTTCTTGCAAATTTTCTATGAAGAAAAACTTGTATGTAAATTCTCTTTTAAGAGAAAATTTTGTGTAAATTCTCTTTTAAGAGAAAATTTTTTGTAAATTTTCTTTAAAGAGAAAATTTCGTGTAAATTCTCTTTAAAGAGAAAATTTCGTGTAAATTCTCTTTATAGAGAAAATTCTCTTTAAAGAGAAAATTTCGTGTAAATTCTCTTTAAAGAGAAAATTTCGTGTAAATTCTCTTTAAAGAGAAAATTTCGTGTAAATTCTCTTTAAAGAGAAAATTTCGTGTAAATTCTCTTTAAAGAGAAAATTTCGTGTAAATTCTCTTTAAAGAGAAAATTTCGTGGAAATTCTCTTTAAAGAGAAAATTTCGTGGAAATTCTCTTTAAAGAGAAAATTTCGTGTAAATTCTCTTTATAGAGAAAATTTCGTGTAAATTCTCTTTAAAGAGAAAATTTCGTGTAAATTCTCCTTTAAGAGAAAATTTTGTGTTAATTTTCTTTTAAGAGATAATTTTGTGTAAATTCTCTTTTGAGAGAAAATTTTGTGTTAATTTTTTATTAATAGAAATTTTTTTGTAAATACTCTTTTAAGAGAAAATTTAAAAATTTTCTACTGAGAGAAAATTTCGTCTAATATTTCTATTACGAGAATGTTCCTGTAAATTTTTTGTCTGAAGCTAATTTTGTTTTTAACTCTTATTAAGAGAAAATAGAAATTGAATTTTCCATTATTACATTTAAAGTAAATTTTCTAATTAGAAAATATGTCGAAAAAGTTTTCTATTAAAAATTAAAAATTTCGTTTTAATATTCTATAAAGGAAAATTTCTGTGTTAACTTCATATTAAGAGAAAATTTTATGTAAATATTGTGTAATTTTTTATAATTTTCTACTTAAAAAGATTTTGCGTATTTTTTTATTAAGAGAACATTTTGTGTAAGAGTGAACATTTTGGGAGGGAATTTCGTACAAATTTTTTTTATGAGTAAATTTAATTTAAATTTTCTTTTTCGTATTAATTTTCATTTAAGATAAAATTAAGAATGAATTAATGTTTTATAAAGAGAAAATTTGTAAAAATAAAAACTTTTAGTGTATCTTTGTGGTTCCTATGATCTACATTATTTCAATTTTCTTATTAAAGGAAACACCAAAATAATTTTCCAAAATTAGTTTCTTAAAGCCAAAATGCATAACAAGCTGTGACACGCGATCATATGCAGATAAAATTACTTTAAAGTCTTTAAAACGCTTAAGACCAAAAACAACAACAATAATAATTTCAAGAGAATAAAAAAGAATCAACATTTTTATATTGTGGCAATTATTTGTTGGAGGAATTTTTATATTTTTACATAAAATAAAGCAGCAACAACAAAAAAATATCAATTGATTACTTTAAATTGTTGTTTAAATAAAAAGTTGAGATTTGGTTCGGTGGCAAATATTTTAGTACACTAGAGCCCCAACTTCCGTCGTCCCGCAGTAAGTAGTTTCGTTTTTCATCGCTTTTTAAGTACTAAAAAATAAAAATAAATCGTCGTTGCAATTTCACGATGCGTCGGTCTGATTTACATAGCTTTGACCACAATTGGCGTCTGTTCGATTTACGTAGTTTTCGTTTCGATTTTCGTCACAGTTAAATTTTTTACTGCAGCATGGTGGATTACCATTTATAGCATCACTTATCGTCACCTGAAGTTCTTAAGTTGTGTGAAATAAGGATAATTCCCCTTTAATTATAAGTGGTGCCTAAAACAAGTGTGATTCCGCCCAAGTGCATAAAGGACGTAAAAGTTTGACTTAAAATTAGACGTAATAAAACGTTTCAAATTGGAAAAAAAAAGCTGTTAATGATGGAAAGAGCTCTTGGGCTAGCACCACAACAGTAAGAAGAATTCACCAACCGTGATAATGATAAATAAATCAATTAGCTGAAATTGTACAATTCTATAGCATGAAATCCTTTATTGGTTATGATGGAGTCCCTTCTTTCAATTTGGATGCATTAACAAAATAAGCGGAGAATGGCACTGAGTGAGGATGTTATACAAAATAAAGCCGTTTCCATTTACTCCAACCAAACAACATACTGCATCGAGTAGTAATAAATTCGGATGATTTCGAAGTCAATCCTCATTAACGAGGCAAGTGGAGGCTCTAGTGTATTATATTTTTTAAAGAAAAACTACAACAACATCAACAAATTACCATAAATACAAAATAAATTACACTTGTTAAAATTTGCAATTGCATTTTTTCACAAAAAAAATCTTGAATTAAAGTCTTTTTTCGTTAAATGCCTAGTGATTGTCTTATTTGAAAACATTGTAGAGTTCAGAAATACTATAATTAAGAAATTCTAAATATTTACTAGAGCATAAAATTATTAAAACTTCAGAAACAAAAATAAGAAGTTGGCAAATTTACCAACTAAAATGATCTTGTAAAAAATTTTGAATTTAATTTGAAAATGAGGTGTTTAAGTGAACGTCTGCTAGACGCCAAGAGTTTTATAATGAAAAAATGAGGCAGAACTCTGTTAATGTTTGAATATTATGAAAATAATTAAAATTATTCCGAATTATTTTGAGGGGATTATAATGTTTTATTTTAAGGATTTTAAAAACTTAATAAATAAAATTAATAACACTCACCTCCTAGAAATCTTGAACAGAAGTTTATTGATCTAAAATTGAAAATAAACAAAAAATTAAATTTATATTAAACAAATTCGTGTGAAGTGAATACGTTATGTTTCGTACATACACACTGACACACTTGTACAATATATAAACGTATTTCTTAAATGCAACACAAGAACACTAAATGATTCATAAAATTAGTTTTATATTTAGCTATAACATTTCTGTTCTCTACTAAACCGATTTCGATCATTTTCGGAATGGTAATGAAGTTCACATAACTTAATATTACGGGAAAAATGCATCGATCTTTGTCAATTTTGGTGGATATGAGCAATTTGAAAAAATTTTCGAGAAAAATTTCTATTTGAAAAAATTTTCGAGAAAAATTTCTATTTGAGAAAATTTTCGAGAAAAATTTCTATTTAAGAAAATTTCGAGAAAAATTTCTATTTGAGAAAATTTCGAGAAAAATTTCTATTTTAGAACTTTTTTTGAAAAAAAAATCTATTTTAGAAAATTTTTTAGAAAAATTTCTATTTGAGAAAATTTTCTTGCAAAAATTTCTATTTGAGAAAATTTTCGAGAAAAATTTCTATTTGAGAAAATTTTCGAGAAAAATTTCTATTTGAGAAAATTTTCGAGAAAAATTTCTATTTGAGAAAATTTTCGATAAAAATTTCTATTTGAAAAAATTTTCGATAAAAATTTCTATTTGAAAAAATTTTCGATAAAAATTTCTATTTGAAAAAATTTTCGAGAAAAATTTTTATTTGAGAAAATTTTCGAGAAAAATTTCTATTTGAGAAAATTTCGAGAAAAATTTCTATTTTAGAACTTTTTTTGAAAAAAAATCTATTTTAGAAAATTTTTTTAAAAATTTCTATTTGAGAAAATTTTCGAGAAAAATTTCTCTTTGAGAGAATTTTCGAGAAAAATTTTTATTTGAGAAAATTTTCGATAAAAAATTCTCTTTGAGAAAATTTTCGAGAAAAATTTCTCTTTGAGAGAATTTTCGAGAAAAAAATTCTATTTGAGAAAATTTTCGAGAAAAAAAATTCTATTTGAGAAAATTTTCGAGAAAAATTTCTATTTGTGAAAATTTTCGAGAAAAATGTCAATTTGAGAATTTTTTTTTACACATCGATTTAGAATATTATAAGAGTTAGTTTTGTCTAATATCGTTAAAAAAGCTTTACATTGAGGAGTTTTATAAATTTAAAACCTCAATCCGGGAGATACCTGAAGTATTATACCGAACATGACAAATTTCATCAAAATATATCAAAAATTGCAATATGGAGAGTGTTCACAACGGTTAAATTCACAGTCAACTGGACGGACAGATAGACGAATATAGTTAACATATTTCAGAAAGTTCTTCTGAGTCAAAAGGTGTACTTAAAGGTGGGTGTAATGCTATTTTTTCTGTATACTCCAACCACCTACAGTGGTGTACAGTATAAAAATTTTCTATTTAGGAAATTTGCGATAAATTTTCCAAGTCTTTTTTTTAAATTTGAAATCTTTTGAAAATTTTCGTTGCTAAAGAACAAAAATTATTTTGTAAAAATTATTAAAAATGACTTAAATCATAAAACTTACCTTTATTTGCTATTTTGTTCTCTTTTAAAAACCTTTAAAACACTACATTTAAAAGAAAACTTTCACACACACCCATGTATAAATTTATGGCGATATTGCCTTTTTTCATTAGCTTTTTTCAGCTTTTTGCTCATAAAAACATTGACTTTACCTACTTATAATGAGCTTTTTATTTCTCTTAAATCTAACACTCGCATAAAAGAGATTTATTAACTCTCTTAACCCCGCGCGTGAAAACCGATAACGCGACGACCGAAACACGCACACTCATACACTTTAACATGGGATTTCTTGTAACTTATTTTTTTTCTCTAAATTTAATTTCTTTTTTCTAAATTTGGACTTTTTTAGAGGATTTTATGGAAACAATTAATTAAACATTTTAAAAAGTTTTTTGAAAAATATTTTGAATTTTTTAAAGAAATAATTGAATACGAGTAAGATTATTGAGTTGACAAGTGAGTAGGAAATGAAAACTAAAAGGAAATGAAGTGAATTATTGTCGAAAATAAGAAAACTTTCGTTACGGTGTAAAAAGGTGATCTGAGCAATTTTAGATTAAAATTCTAATCAAATACTTTATTTTAATTAAAAAAAATTAAGCAAAATTACAACACTTTAATAATTATTAACTTCCCTTTTTTACATAGCATTCTTCCCTTAACTAACAATTTCCTATACGTACAACATCCCTCTACCATATTAGAACAACAACAAAAACTTTATAAAAGCACTTAATATTATGACGTCATAATAGCGTGAAAAACTAAAAAGAGGAGAAATCGTTTCTGTCACCAACTACAACAACAATAAACACAACTTTATACTCAAAAGGAGAAAATTCAAAAGTCACTCAACAAAAGAAGTTCACTCACAAAAAATAGAAACACGCAAACTCACACATTTTAACAAGACCTTTTTCCTCTTTCCTTTTTTTCTTCACAATGACTCGTCTGATTTGCAAAAATTGCATTTTCAATTACAATTTTTAACTAAATTTTAATACTTTTTGATCGGATTTTTTTGAAATGATGTGAACAAACATTTAATTAAACGAATAAAACACTTTTTATAAAATAATTTACACTTTAAATATATAAAATTATTAATTGAAAACGAGCAACACGGTTGAGCGTACGACTTAAGTGAGAAGGAAGCGAAAACTAAAGGGAAGAGAAAAAATTAAGTGTTGTCAATAACATTTATTTAAAGCAAATATCTACTAAAGGAAAAGGAAGTAAAGCGTTATTAAAATGACAAAAATGACATTTTTATTGGTGAACATTTTAAAAGCATATAAAAAAGTAATTTCATTTTTTTTAAATTTTAAATTATAAAATCTTACAGGATCTTTAGAAAATATTAAATTTTTATTGTTGAAAATTCCTAAGATATTTGTATTAATATTTTTATATTAATTTACGATCGTTCGCAAAAAATCGCTTTAAAAACGATTTTTAAGTAAAATTACATCAAAAAGCAATTCGACTTAAATTTTATAAATATTTTAAGTAGTTACGAAACTTTGTTTGATCAATTTTAAGCAGTTTTTTCTATTTTTTCAGACTTCATTTCAAGATTTCCGAAAACTACCTAACTGATTCTATTAATGTCTATTATTCCTTAATGTTTGTACCACTATTATCCATTATTACTAATTCGTACATTTTATTCTAAATAAAAAATTAGGGAAAAAACAAACAAAAAAATATGCCATACAAAATTCGCAACAAAATATTAAAATAAAACAAAATTATTAGGTGATGTTCATTACAAACAAATCAAGTAAAAATAAGCTCGATATTTGAGTATCATTTTGTCATATTAGTTCATTTTAATTGATATGATTTATTCCATTTTTATGTTAATGTTCTTGACAATAAGAACAGCTTTTCAAAAATAATTTATTTTTATAAAAAAAAAAAAATTCAAAATTTGAATACTCGATTGAATAAACATTCAAAATTTTTAATTACTAACCACAAAGAGAGAAATTAAATCGGAGTATTACCAGAATAAAACAAAATAGTTTGAATATTAAAATTGTGTTTTTGGATACGATTTCTTAAAAAACGACTTAATTAATAAAATTCTTAATAACTAATGTGTTCTTCAAATCGATAGATAAAAAGTTTTTTTTTTTGCATACGGCCATGGATATTTATATATTGATTTTTATTTGAAATAAAACCGAAAATTCCAAAAATAATATAAATTTGAATTTTTGAAAATTGGCAAATTTAATAAAAAACGTTTTTAAATAAATTGGAATTTTCAAAATTAAATTCTAATAAATAAATTTTGAACAATTTTACTATTTGGAAAAATATATTGACATAATATTAATTAAAATTAAACATTTTTTTTAATTTATTGAAATTATATCACCCCAATTTTTATTTAAATCCATTCTGCAATATATAATGAATTTAAATCATTTTAAAAATATAACTGTAAAGGATTTAATTCTAAAGAAAAATTGCTTAAAAAAGGTCAATTTATTATTCTCAAATTCATCAATTTCAATAAACGTGTGATACTTTTTTTCAATTTAGTAGAATATTTTTAAAATAAATTCAAACCATTTTTTTGATGATGTAAATTTTATAATCGAAGTAAATTAAATTTTTTCTTTAAGTTTTGCATTTGAGTTTGAAAAGTTTATTTAAATATGTATTAAACATTTTTACCTACTTTTAACATTTTTTTAAATAAACGCTACTATGATAACACTCCCATCATGTTAACATTTCTGTAAACTTCCTTCCGCTCTGCCTTAACATTATTTTATTTACATACCAAATGCACATAACAACCTTTTAAAAAAATAATATAAAATTCTCTAGTTAACATTGTGACGTCACAGCATAAGAAACTAATAAAAGAGAGGAAATTATACTCCAGCAAAAACTACAACTCGCGACACAAAAAACTCAATTATAAAGTTTACTCTCTTGATAAAACACTCAAAAAAACTTACGAAACGCGCACACTCACACATTTTAACAAGAACTTTTTCCTATTTCCTTCTTTCTTCACAATGACTCGTCGAATTTGCAAAAATTGCTGATTTTCAATTAAAGTTTTTAACTAAATTTTAACACTTTTTGATCGGATTTTTTGAAAATTAAGTGAACAAACATTTAATTAAACAAATAAAACACTTTTTATAAAATAATTTACACTTTAAATATATTTAATTATTAAATGAAGACGAGCAACACGGTTAAGCGTACGACTTAAGTGAGAAGGAAGCGAAAACTAAAGGGAAGAGAAAAAATGAAGTGTTGTCAACTATACTATTTTGAATAAAGATCCGCGAAAGGATAGAAATTGAAAATTCATAGAAGTGTTATCAATATGGCGTTTTTTATCAATGAAGATTTTAAATTTAATTATTTTTAATGCTGTTTTAGAACTTCAAAAGAAAAATTTTAATGTTATAAATATGAAAAAAAAAAATACAAAACGTTTAAATTATACATCGAAAACAAAACATATAAACATTCCGTTTCGAATAGGATTTGTTAGAAAGTTGTTAGAATCAAAGTTTTAATGAAAATTTTAATAACGTTTTTATTATAAATTTCGACTATTTGAAATATTAGGAAAATTAACTGTAAAATTAAAAAATGGCTAAAAAATCTCAACACGATTAAAATAATTAAATTAATAATAATTAATTAAATAATAAAATTAATCATTTTTTGCAGATTTCCAAAAAAAGTTATAATAACGAAAAACCGTAACACAAAGTTTTATTAAAATGGATTTATCAATTTGAATTGATTTAGAATTTTTAAAAACAATTTACTAAATTTTAAAACGTTTTTAATAACAATAATTAAAAATCTGTTATAATTTGTTTAATAAAAAATAAAAATATTTGATACCTATAAAAAATTAGTTAATTCTTTTAAAATTTGCCAAGTTTTAAGTCGAAATACTGTAAATGAGAATATAAATAAAAAAATATGTATTCTCGGTCAGAACAATTTCATTTAACTAAAAGATAAAATTATAAAAATGAAAATTTAAATTTGCTCAGTATTATTAATTATTTTATTTAACATTTCTAAATTTCTGTTTGCTTTTTACGTTCTCGTATTTTAGCAAATTTAATTCCCAAAGGGAATATATCTTATTTGAATTATCATTTTACAGGTTTTATTAAATAAGATATTGAATGATTTGAAGTTTTGATTTTTATGATTAAAAATAATTATTGAAAACTTTTATTAAACCTTAACGAACGTATTTAAAATGAATATTTAAAGTAGACTTAATCAACAAATTAGTACATAAAGCCTAATAATCAAAAATTGAAAGAAATCGTATTAAAAATCAAGAAATAAATATTGATTTTATATTGGCAATACTCTTACTGAATGAAATTTCATTCAGGTAGTTTATATTTTAAATATAAATTTTTAAATAAAATAAATAATTTTTAGAAAATTTCTATTCATTAATAAATATAAATACTAAAATAGACGGAATTTAAAAAGTATTAAATATAAAATATATTAAATTATGAGTTAATTAAATATTGTGTCATATTTTTAATTTATTTTTATATGTTTAAATATTTTATTAGTTTTTTTCTTTAACTTTTTCCTCGCGTGATAAATACGAATATGTGATAATTGAAAATGATGGCCCGAACATAAAGATATATAAATAATTCCAAATTAAGGAGGATCGACTTCGAAATAGTGTCTAAACATACCAAAAAGTTGGAAAATATCATGAATTTCAATTAATCTAGGTTTATCAAAGGTTCACGGTTCATTTAACAATTAATTGATAAATTCCATTATAAAATTTTATTTTGTACATAAATTTAAGGAATTTTGGTTTATAAAACTTTATTAAGCTTTTTTGAATACGGCCGTAATTAAATAATTTAATAGTGGCGTAATCCAAAACTTAACACCTAAAGGCAAAAAAATCTATTGATTTCAAAACATATATATTTTAATTAATATTTTAACTAATTAAAAGTTTTAAAATAAAACCAAACGATTTTGTAATTTAGTTAAAATCATGAAAATTAAAAAAATAAAACTAAGAAAAACACTACAATGACAGCACTTATAAAATTTCTACTGCTATTTTCTATTGACTTCCTTCCGCATTTTTTTTCTTTTTATTAACATACAAAACACCAATAACTTCTTATTAAAAAAACGACAAAACATTCTCTTGTTCACATTGTGACGTCACAACGTAGCAAAATGATAAAAAGAGGAGAAACGAAAAGCTACAGCAATAAACGATACGAAAAACACTCAAGAAAAAAGTTTACTCTCTTATTAAAGCACTCAACCACTCAAAACACTTACAAAACTTAACAAACGAAACACGCACACTCATACACTTTAAATATAATTTTTTCCTTTTCCTCTTTTCTTCACAATGACTCGACTGATTTGCAAAAATGGCGAATTTTCTTTTACATTTTTCAACTCAATTTTAATGCTTTTTGACCGGATTTTCTGGAAATTATGTGAACAAACATTTAATTAAACGAATAAAACACTTTTTATAAAATAATTTACACTTTAAATATATAAAATTATTAATTGAAAACGAGCAACACGGTTAAGCGTACGACTTAAGTAAGAAGGAAGCGAAAACTAAAGGGAAGAGAAAAATTTAAGTGTTGTCAACAACATTTATTGTATCTTCCCTAAAGGAAGTAAAGTCGTCATATAAGTGTTATCAAAAAAGCGTTTTTATTAGTGAAATTTTTAAATGAAGATATTAAAAGAAATTTTAATGTTTTGTTTTATATTTTAAAATATTTAATCCTGTAAATATTAATTAACAATAATTTTGCGCATTTATTTATTTTTATTCTTATTTTAAATAGAAAACAAAGATCTCAATAATAATGGAAATGCAGAGCTTATTATTATAGATTTAATAAAAAAATAAAATTTTGTTTATACATTAATTAAGTTTATATTATATAATTATATAAAAAATATATATTTCCTTTTAGGAAATTTTTAACATTAAGAAAATAATATTTTAAAATAAATATGAAGGAGTATATAAATTCCAATAATTGGAATAAGACAGTGAGATGTCTGCAAAAAAATTAACTACAAGTTCAATAAAATCGCATTTGCAAAATAAATTCTATAGTTCTATTTAATTTTGAATAATTTTATTATTAAGAAAAGGAAACATAGTATTATTAACAATTATAATTTTTATTGAAAAATTTAAGCTCGTTTCATAAGCGTTACTTTTTAGAATAAGTTTACTAGATATTTAATAGAATATTAATTTTCTAGAATAAAGAATTTTTAAATATATATTTTTTATTAAATAATATTAAAAAATTGATTGGATTTTAAAAATGTACATCAAATTTAAACGATTTCTGAAATAGTGGTAAAAAAAATTTCTATTTCTGTTTTTTTTTTCTTCATACTGAAAATTGTTTTTAATTTTAGAAAGAAAAACCAATATTTCCCTTTTTGTATTCAATATTACAAAAAAAGCAATATTTTTTATTTAACGCTTTTATTAATCGTTAAGTTCTTTAAAAAAAACTTCGTATCCTTTTAGAGATCAGAGAAATGAAAAACGTTACTAATTTTTAAATTCAAATAAAAACATAAACTTAAAGTTTTTTAGTGAAAATAATGTAGAGTAAAATATTATTTAACTTTAACTCTTTTATAATAAAAAACATTTCAACACGTTTAGCTACATATTTTTCAAATAATAAACGCTACAGTGACAACACTCTATTGACTTCCTTCCACTCCCCAAACAACCACAAAAACCTTATTAAAACAATAACAAAAATTCACTTGTAAATGAAAGAGGGGAAATTATACTTCAACAAAAACTACAACAACAAACGATTCAATAAACACTCAAGAATGAACTTTACTCTCTTATTAACTCACTCTTAAACAACTTACGAATGTAGAAAAAACGAAATACGCACACTCACACACATTAACCGGACTTTTTTCCTCTTTCCTTTTTTCTTCACAGCAACTCGTCTGATTTGGAAAAAATTCTGATTTTTCAATTAAATTTTTTTACTAAATTTTAACGCTTTTTGATCGGATTTTTTGGAAATTATTTGAACAAACATTTAATTAAACAAATAAAACACTTTTTATAAAATAATTTACACTTTAAATATATGAAATTGTTAAATGAAGACGAGAAATACGTTTGAGCGTACGACTTTAGTGAGAAGGAAGTGAAAACTAAAGGAAAGAGAAAAATAAGTGTTGTCAACTACATTTATTAAAAATAAGACTTTACACAAACGTTATCAAAGTGGCGTTTTTATGAAAATTTTTATATATATTTTTATGATATGAATATTTTTAAAAAAGAAACTTTTAAATGGAAATATTTAAACAAATTTAAAGTTTTGTTTTAAATTTAAAAATATTAATTTCTGCAAATGTCAAGTTAATAATATATTATTTATTAGTGACATTAATAAATAAAATATATATTTCCTATTAAAGAAATATTAAATTAAAGTGAAATTGCAAAAAAAAATTGTCTCAAGTAAACAATATGACATTTTCCAAATAAACCCTTAAGACATTTAATTGGATTTGTTTTATTATAAGGAAATAAATATTGACAAATTATAAATTAAAATTTGTTTTCTTTTTTAGAATAATCTTAATATACTTAAATCGGTTTTAATCAAATTTTATTTTCTGGTTAAGAATAATTTAGAATCATATTTAAAAATAACTTTAAAGGACATGATCCTAGAGAAGTGTTTTAAAAAAGAAAACTAATTATTTCAAATCTATTAATTACAATAACAAAGAGAGTGAGGGACTTTATTAAAAATGTATTTAATAAATCTAAATTTTTTCTAGAATCTTTGAAAAATTAACTGTTAAACAAATATTTTAAAATAAAGCATTTGAACAAATCGTTTAAAATATTAATAGAAAAAATATGTTTGAATTTTTGTTTTTTTCTTCAAATTAAAAACTGTTTTTAATTTAATAAAGAAAAAATATATAGTTTTTTATACGTTGATTTTTAAATAAAATTACAATTATCGATTGAAATAGAATATACTTGTGATATTTGTAAAAAAAATTTGATGTAAGTTTAACTTTAGAATCAATATTTTTTTAAAACAATTAAAATAGAAATAAATTTTAAATAAAATAATATGCAGAATTTTTTTCTGTAAAGTAAAATATTATTTTAATTTAATAAACACTCTGCATTACAAAAATATTGTAAATATAAGTATATTAATTCGTTTACAATATTTATTCCAAATAATAAACGCTACAATGACAACACTCTCATAATAAGCTTCTAATATATTCTATTGACTTTCTTTCTCTTTCCTTTATTACATTTTTTACATATAAAACACCCTCAACACCTCATTAAAACAAAAACAATAAAATTTACTTATCATCATTATGATGTCACAACAACAAAATAATAAAAGAGGGGAAATTAAACTTCAACAAAAACTACACGAGAGACAAACAAAAACAACCAACAATAAAGTTTACTCTCTTAATAACTCGCTCAAAAAGACTTACGATGGCAGAATAAACCAAACACGCACACTCATACATTTTAACCAGACTTTTTTCCTTTTTCCTTTTTTTCTTCACAATGACTCGTCGAATTTGCAAAAATTGCTGATTTTAACTAAATTTTAACACTTTTGGATCGGATTTTTTGGAAATTATTTGAACAAACATTTAATTAAACGAATAAAACACTTTTTACAAAATAATTTACACTTTAAATATAATAAATTATTAAATGAAGACGAGAAATACGTTTAAGCGTACGACTTAAGTGAGAAGGAAACGAAAACTAAAGGGAATAGAGAAAATGAAGTGTTGTCAATTGAAATGTTTCAAAAAACTTATGTTAAATAAAAAGGAAATAAGTCAATTTGGGTTCTGTTGTTCATTTAATACTAAAATGTTTTTATATATTTCTGCGTATAAAAATTAGTTCTTATTTCAATCCAACTATTTTATAAAATCTCTTAAAATCGAAAGTACTAAAATTTAAATCTATAAAAAAAATGTTGATAAAATTTTTACAACATTTATATAAAAATTCCAATAGGATCAGGAGGTATACCCCTCTTAAAACTGCGAGACACCATCACTAAAAAATATAGGACTTTTAGGATCAGCAAGATCAAAAAATTTGGTTCATAGTTTGAAATGACGCAAGAAATCTTATAAAACCGAAAAGTTTTAAAGAGTTTAATAACATGAAAGATGAAACTAGTAAGTTAATTCAAAATAACTAATTTTATCAAATTTCAGTCTAGTGAAATCCATTTTAATAAACGCATATATTATTATCTCTTTAAAAAAATATATACAATATTTTTCAAAATCTAGATAACAATATCTCGTTAAGTATTCATAGCATTTATATGTTCCCCTAATAGATTAATGAAAAATTCTATATCTTTGCAAATAATTTAAAAATAAAAATTAGACAAAAAAATCGTTGTTCGAAACTTAAGTTATTTTAACTTTTTTCAATTTCTATTTTTTAGAAAATATTTGTTCCATTAAAATAATATAGAAAAACTTATTTTTGGTTCATTTTTGCATTTCAATTATTAATATATTTGGAAAAGCTTTAAAGCTGAAAATTATTGAATTTTTTTTACAACGATTATTTGAATATTCATAAATTAATAATTGTAAAACATATTGAAAGAATAATGCTCCTGGGAAAACTGTGAAAATCAATATATGATTAAAGTCTTAGATCAGACAAATCAGTTCAAGGACTTTAATTCTTTATTCTATTCTTCAAAAATAAAGAAAAACAAATCAGTTATCGCAAATCAGAGATTAGTAAGATATGCCAGTTCCTATTATTATATAACACGAATCCAAAAAGTTCACTAAGACCGTAAAAATAAAGTTTAACATGTGAAATAAGGAGTGAAACTTAAACATTTCAGTTATTATGTTTAATGTCAAACAAATGAATATATTGTTGATGTGATTAAAATAAGAAACCGAGAAAAAAAATGTACTAAATTATTTAATATTTTAAACAAAATCCAACATGGTTCTACAAAAAGTTGGCCACACATTCAAACATCTTCTGTCAAACAGTTTTCAATTTTATTAAAGAATACCGGCAAAATTTGTCCTTTGTTAGAAAAGCTGGTGTTTCTAAAGCAAAAAATAGAAAGCTTAGCTCAGTGCTCGAACTGTTTGATACGAAAAGTTAAAGCTAAGCTATAAACAAAATATTATTTTTTGTATAAATTATGATAATAATTTCAATCAAATAAAAAAATTATAACTTTAAGTTTAATGGTTTCGTCCCATTTCGGGGACACATATAGGATCTACATGAACCGTTCATAACTATGTTCCAATTTTTATAGAAATATTTTTAAAACTGTGACCCATACTTTAATAACAAATTTTGCATAGACATTCCTCACGGATTGAATCTCAATAGAACCCTAAACTTTCTGTTTATTCCAATCGGTATAAATATATTAACCATTATTAACATATTTCCATCATGCGCTTTCAACAATAAAGAAACGCTACTATGACAACATTTACTAATAATATGTTCTATTGACATTTCATCTCCAACTCCCCCTTTTTAACACTAAAATTTTTTTATTTGCATATAAACTTACGCACACTTAACTGCATCAAAACAACAATAAAAACAACAGGAGACTAAATAGAAAAGTGCCGAATTTAATTCTCTTAATAAAAAACTACAACAACACTAGACACAACTTGTTACAACACGATTAATGCAAATGTAAACACGTTAGAGTATTATAATCGGTCAAGCCCGATTATGTAATAACCTACACCACAATGTTGGTTATTAATGGTAGTAATGAAAAAGTAATGAACGACCCTCGTATAATTTAATTTTCTGATTTATTCTTAAGTGTGTAGTACATTATTGTGAACCTAACGTTTATATGGAATTAATGCGTTTTAAAATCAATTTTTTGGAGGAGTTAAATGAGAGCTAAATTAAATTATGTACCGACTCTCGTATGATATAATGTAATCTTATACTTATATTAATTTAACCAATTGTTATTACAATACCTGCGAATATTTAAGATTTAAGTGATATTTGGAAGAGGGCTGTTATGGGATATATGAGAAATAATGGAACCTTTACATTCTGAACATCGATTCAAATTTGTTAAAAACCCTTTATTTTTGGGACTTTAATAAGCTTAAAATATCATTCCGGATGGACATTTGTATGGGAGGTACCTGAAATATTGGACCAATTTCAACAAGCTTTGCCCTTGGGCCAAAATAATGTACCAAATTTCATTAAAATATCTCAAAAATTGAAACCTGTACAGAGTTCACAACGTTTACAATGGACGGTCACACGAAGAAACGAAAATCGTCAGAAAGTGATTTTGAGTCGAACAAAATACCCGTAACGCCCTTTCTTCTGTATGTTACAAATATCAGCACAAACACATAATACCTCAATCACCTACGTGATGTAGAGTAAAGCATCATTAAATTGACCACACCAATAGACACCAACAACAATAATAAGAATATAAATTACACTTTTTCAACTTCATAATTTTCGTTAATTTTCATTAATTTTTAATAAAAAAACATTTAAATAATTAACTTTAATTATTAATTTAACACATTTTACACTTTTTATTTAATTAAACATTTTATTTATTTAATAATTTTTTAAATAAAAAAAACAACACGCAACCGAAACGATAAATTTTAAAGAAAACGTTTTGAGGAACTAAATAAATATGAAACATGAACAAGGTTGCCAAGCAACAATTTTTTCAAATTATTTAAGGATTGTAAGTAAATTATTGTTAATAAATAATTATTTTCAAATGTCAATAGTTTATAATTATTAATTAACATTTACGATATTTTTAATTAAATAATTATTATTGCTGTTGTTTTATTTATTGTTTACATTCAGTTAAGTTAATTATGTAAATTCTTTCATATTTGTTTTGTAAAAATATCTGTTATAAAAATATTTTTAATAACTTTACATAAATTTAATAATTATTTTACAAATTCTGCACTGCAAACTTTAACATTAATTTGTTGTATTCAGAGTTTGTTATTATTATTTGTTGTTGTTATTATTAGTAAATAATCGTGTCTATTGTTTATATTTTGTTAAGTTAAAAACATTATTATTTAATTTAATTGCTTTTATGAATTTTTAATTTTTTTTGAGCGAGTGTCATTTATTTCGATAGATTAACCCTAAGATGGTAAATCAGAATTTAAAGCGCAAAAATTTTAATTATAAAATATTGATTTTTTTAAAGCACATTTAATTGAAAAAATCACTTTATTTCATCCAAAAATGCAATAAATGAACTGAAACTTCACTGTAGTACTTCCATGGTAAAAAAACGTTTAGTGGGGCAAAATTTAATTGCAGTTAAGAATCCCATGCTTACGTACATTAAAGTGCAAAAGAGCATTATGGATTGGACTGTTTTAAAAGGAAGTATTGTTTTATTTAAACGGTAAATCTAAATTTGAACTTTTCAATTCCAATGAAATGTGTCTTGTCGGAGAGACTGGTTTAAGTCTTATTATGGTTTAGACGTGTTTTTCGGCTAATAGAGTTGGTTCCTTTATAGAAATCTAAGCAGAAAAAATACAATTTTATTTTTATTGAAATTTTATCATTTTTATTACACTATGTAGAGTGAGAAATACCACTACGATGGATGTTTCTGTGCCACTATGAAGCATAGTTCTCTTAATTGATCAAAGATTAGTGCAAATACTGGGATTAAAAAGGCTTCAGTTTTCAGGACCACTTTTGACGTGCATTAAGTTCATAAGATATGAAGAATATCGTATAAAATCATATAAAAAATGTTTCTCATTTTGAACATAACATTTTTCTGCCGAATTGAATTGATTTCATGGCTCTTGTTTGTTTAAATCCATCCACTTTATATAAAAAAATTGCTAAGGCTCTTCCCTAGAATTGTTAGGTTAACTTATATATTTGTCTTTTATTAAACTTCTCAAGATTATAGCAAATAATCAGGACAAATTTCATTCGACAGGCTAGCGGACATAGCTAAAACTACTCAAATTTCCGTATACACTTAGTTAGGCCTTAGGTTATTCTTTTCGGTGTTACAAAAGGAATTATAAAATTAATGTACCCTCATTCAACACTTGTGTTGTTGGAGGGAATAAAAATTAGACGTTTTTACTAATTAATATTTTTAAAGGCGTTAATTTGGAGTTTTTTTTTTAATTCCGTGTATTATTTGGGCCAGGCTAAGCCCATCCGTTTAACACTTTATTTTGAATGAGTTTAGTTGTATAAAGCTTTAGAGAGTTTTCTTTTATTCAATAAATCCTTACGCACTTTTTAGACTCGTCTTAATTGGAGTGAACATGTTTATGAACTAGTATATTGGTTGGATAGAACATATTAAGGTCAAGAGTAAGAATCCGTTTTGAACAAGTATGACAAACTCTTTAACCCATTTAGTTCCGTCTTAAGAACACTTCGAAACAGAATAATTATTATATTTTGAGATAATAAAAAATTTGAATTAAAACCTTTTTGATGGCATTCAAATTAATAAACTGAACTTATTTATTAAAAGGTTGCACTATATCCAGAGCCACAAGAACAGGCTCAAGAGAAAAAGAATCTAGGGAAATGTTACTCTTGTTCTTTTTTTATGAGAAAAAGTGATTCAAAATAAATTGTTTCCCATTTAAATCTATAAAAGTAGAAAATAAGAGATCAACTTCAATGTTTTTACAAATGTCAAACTAGTTCCTATGAAATGAAAGCTACAGAGAAGTTCAAGTTGTTACTAAAAACTCTAAAATATGTCGATGGGTTTAAAAATTCTAGATAAACGGAATTTTTACAATACAATAATAAAAAATAACAAAAACAAAACGGAACAAAGCAAGAACCATTCGCTATCGATTTTTATTTTATTTTATTTTATTTTTTTTTTAATTAACGTACCTTTTTCCGCTATCTGATAGTTTTCGATATATAGAGTCTCAAAATTTCGAGTTACAAATCCATTTTACTTTTGTAAAACAGCCATGATTAAGACTTAATCTGATACATTTAATATATCATTGCAGAAGTATCCTGGAGACCTTTGATATGATATCCATATTACTAATTTAATTCAAAAGAAGAAATGGATCTGAAACTGGATCAGTGAATGGATCTTTTCTTGGTTTTTTTTTGTGAAGGACGAAATGTAGATACATTTTTGATAGAATGTGGTGATTTTTCTTAAATAAATCTTGGCTTATTTAAAGGGAGAAACCTTTTGTCATAAATAATAGATATAAATTTCAATATCAATTATATTTCATTTATTAATTCCTTTACCCCTCATCATTAACAAAACCCTTTTTACTAATGCAAAACATTCGTCCTGGTAACCCTGATTTCTTAATTTCTTTTTCACTTTTAGTTCTGCTTTAAGTTTTCACCTAAAGTAGATGCAGCAGGAGTTTCACTTAACTTTTTCCTTAAAATAAACTAATTAAAAGTGTAAATTTTGTGATAAAAATTGTTAAAATTATTTAAATAAATATTTATTATAAAATTAAATAGTTTTTTTTAACAAAAAGTTATGAATGATGAAAAATATTATGAAAAGAAAAGAAATTTTACAAGTGTTTTTTTGTTGTTTGTTGTAAATGTTGATGCATTAAATTCGTGAAATGTATGTGTTTGTCGTGTGTGTTTGCGTATTTTGTTTTTAAGCAAAAAAATATATTAAGAGCAAGAGAGAAAGAGAAAGTGAGCGAATAAGTGGAAGGCAAAGCAATTTTATGAATAATTAAGCAGCTCAATTTTAATTGAGTGAATTTTTTTATTGGAGTTTTTTACAGTTGACAAATTAAGGAGAAATGAGTTTATTCATAATGAAGTTTAATAAGGAGAATGATAATTATCAATGAATTTTAAAGAGGAGAAAAATGTGAGTAAGAATTTTCATTTAATTATTAAATAATTATTAATCTTTATTTAAGTAAAAAGATAAAATGTAACGTGAACATTTTTCTACAGTAAAAATTTTTGAAATATTTTCATTCTTTTATGGAAGTAGTGAAGAGAGTATATTAACTTTGTCTTGATAATACATGTTCATGATTATAAGCGAAATCTGATACGATTTAGCTATATTCTTCTGTATGTGTGTCTAACTATCTGGCTGTTGTTGGCACTCTCACATCCACGATAATTGACAGAAGTCAGTGAAATCCTGACCTCTGTCAATTATCGTGTATTTGTTATAGTTCGGAGAAGTTTCCTTTTTCAAACCAGCAAAATTGATTGATTATGTTAAAATATATAGACCGATATCTGAAGCAATCTCTAAGTTCAATCGATGAAATTTCTTAAAATTGTCATTAAATTAAATGAAATCTTGCCCTATTAAGTCATATATGCTTCTTAACAATTCCAAAAATTATCAATATCGGTCCAGTAGAAAAAGAATATAACATTATTAATTGTTATATTTTTATAGTTTTTTTTTTTTTTTTTTTTTTTTTTTTTTGCAAAATTTTTCTCTTATAGAAATTTTTCTAACAATTTTTTTTCAAGGAATTTCTTTTATGGAAAGTTTTTATTAAATTTTCTTTTATATATTTTTGTTTAATTTTTCTATGGATTTTTTTTGGTATTTTTTTATAAATATTTTTCCTATAGAAAAATTATATTAAATATTTTTCTAATTGATTTTTTTTATTAAAAACTTATTATTTTCTTATAGAAAAATTTCGATGCATTTTTTATAGAAGTTTTTTTGTAAACTTTCTTTTAACACGGTTACTAGTAGACCCGGCAAACTTTGTTTTGCCAAAAAAGTGTAGTTTTTTATGGGCGATATCCCTCTTCTGTCTTATCTTATCTGTTCTACGTTTTATTCAGTAAAGCAAAAATTTGTTGGGACCAAATTTGAGAACTATCGCTGTTATAGTTAATTCGATAATCAATATTTGATTTATATGGGCGAAAGCACTTCCCCTAGTCTTATCCGTCCTACATTTTCTCCAGTAAAACAGTTCCTTGAGAAAGTTGTCGGAACCAAATTTGAGAAATCTCGCTGTTATTATTCTTCAGATATCCCATAATTATTATAGGGGCTACCCCATCTCCTATTTCTATCCGTCCTATATTTTATCTAATAAAGCAGTAATTTGAAAAAAAGTGATTGGGGCCAAATTTAAGAACACTCAGTGTTATTGTTCTTCAATATTTGCTTTTAAATGGGAGGTACTTCTCTCCTTGCTTCTTTCGGAATTTTTTATAGCCTATTTTCGGGAATTTTGTGGATTATTCTGTTGAAATGTTGATTTTATTTAGAAATTTTGGAAATTTGCCTTAGAATCACTTTCTGATTAGATTAGAGATGTCCGTCCGTCTGGCTGACTGTAGATGTAACCCTTGTGAACAAAATGCAGGTCGCAATTTTAATGGTATTTTTATGACATTAAGCAGGTATCATTATTTCGTCCAAAGAATAATAATTAATATCCCCCCTTGAATATTTTGTGCTAATAAAAATCCTCAATATAAAACGATTTTAAGAAATCGAATGTGCCAAATTATATAAGGATCAGTCCATTTTTCCCATGTAAATCTATGTAAATACCGCTGTAATAATGTACTGCATAAATCGGAAAATAATTTTAAAAGGCATTTATAACCAAAAAATGGTTTATATTATATGTTTGGACTTGACTGGCTAAAACTTTTATCCTGTTTTTTATAGAAAAATTTTTTGAGTTTTTAAATATTTTCTTATAGAATTTTTTTGTAAAATATTTTTTCTATAAAAAAAAACATAAATATTTTGCCTGTAAAAAATATGTAGAGAATATTTTTTCTATCAAAAATTTTGCTACATTTTTTTTATAAAAAAAATTTTTGTTGTAGAAAATTTTAATTTCTTTTAAAGAAAAAAATTTTATAGTTTTTTAATAGAGAAATGTTTGCAAAATTTAAGAAAATTTTGGTTTGGACACATTTTTAAAATTTTTTTATATAAAATTTTTGCAAACAAATTTTTCCTATAGAAAAACTGTTGTTGATTACAGTTCTTTTCTGCCTTTTCTTACCGTTTAGAGGTTTTCTTCTATGAAATTGATATGATGGCGTTATTTCATTATTAATTAAATAATATAAATCTTTTTTTCGTTTAGTTCTTTTGTATTCTGTTGATTGTTTGAAAAAAAAAACTATTTTTATGAAAAAATATTTTTTGAAATTGATATATATTTATGATCCATATAGAAGTAACAACAATAACAAAATATTATTTATTGACATGACTAATTGAAATAAGAATGATACTGTTTCTACAACACAAACATATATACACATACTTACCGATACCGGTAATACCCAGCAGTTTTAGGTGACTGTCCCGAAATAATCATACGATAGTCTATAAGAAGACACCACTATTCACTTTACTAAGCTGCTGTCTAGTCACTTTATAATGTCTCTTTGGGAGTCCCTTTAATATACACAATACTGACATAATGTCTTTATGATACACTTAGTTTCGATAAAGTCTATAGTGCTAAGTTTATTTACTGTCCCCCTAAGATGCACCTGGTGACGATAATAATATACTTAGGTTAGATTAGGTCATTAGACTGCCATGAAAGATTAAAGCAACAAATATAGTTCACTTGGGTCCAGTAGGTACCTTTGTGTTACCGAAAATACACAAATTGGAATAGAAATAAAATAAGGAGTTAAGAGTTTAAAGCAGAAGTCCGAAAATAAGTTGAATCAAAGTCATGTTAGAGAAGGAGAGAAAAGAAAGATTATTTTAATTAGGTGATGTCTTGTTCGTCTAGTCTTTTACATCACAAAAAAATCTAGTGAGCATTCACTTCGCCAAACCAGCCGCAACTACGCTTATATCAGCAGTCGCCAAATTCGCACAGGGCCATTTCCAATGAAACGCCTCCATAAGCCACTAATCATAGGGCAGAAGATGAATAATAGTTGTCTACTCTTCCTCTTCATTCAGGCAGCTCTTGAAAACATGCAGCTAGACGTAGCTGTTTCCAGCTGTGTCCAGCTACAGTACTGTGTCTCTACGGAGAGTTCTCAAGAAATTGAGTAGGAATGATTTCTGACCCCATCTCGGGGTCATATCATCTTGGTAATCTTTTATCAATTTTTGTGTTGCGCTGTAGCATAGAGTTATTCCTCTACGCGTTTGTGATTGATTTACCACAGATGATCAGTGTCCTCATTCGTGGGATTATCACCTACTCTAGCTAGGGCATCAGACACAAGGTTATATACTACCATCATATTATGAATTGCGGCAATGCTGTTGGTAAAAATCATTGTAGTTCGATCATATATTCTATATATCCAGTTGTCTCCATTTTAGCATTATAGATGCTAATGATACACTTGGTGACGATAAAAAGTAGAGTGAGCAATAACCAAATTTATTACTTTCTCTTCACCATAATCTTGGTGTTTGAAATTTTATTGAACGCATTAAGGAAGTCTTATCAGTCTGTCTATTGCCACCTAAAAAACTGTGGGGTACTTTATTTCTATTCCATTATTGTTTGTATTGATTGTGTGTTTATGATTATTATTATTTATGTTGTTGGAGAACAAAACAAAATATTGAAAAAATAAATATAATTAAATTTTTAATTGTTATAATAAATTTTCTGCTCAAGTTACACACCTGTTAAAACGCTTTAAATAAAGATGTAAATTAAATAATCTTGTTATGTTTTGAGATCTTAATTTCTTTGTTAAGATTTTTGCTCTTTTTTGTATTAAGATCATAATATTGGTTAGACATGCAAGTGCAAAGTTAAATGCAGTAGTTTTTAGCTTAAAGGGGTAATAAACTATTTTTGTAGTTTAAGCCAAAATATTTTTTTTAAGTTTAAAAATATTTAAGAAATAATTTCATTTAATAAATAGTGAGATTTAAAAATTCTTAACACACAATTTTCATAAAAACTTTTAACCGAAGAATCAATGTACTTTTGTAAATTATGTTAGTTAAATATATAATTAATCTGATTAAAATCTTTGACCAGAAAAAAGTGCTACAACTAAGTTCTACAAAAAGTTGGCCAAACATTTGAAAGGTCTACCGTGAAACTATTTCTAATGTTATCAAATAGTACCGAAAGTACTTGTCCGTTGAAAGTAGAATAAAAACATTTGAAAAGAGCCTCCAACTCATCCGATAGGAAAATAGGCCGGGTAGCTTAGTGCTCGGTCTAAAAACATACAAGACTTAAAAAGTTCCTGACAGGAACACTACTAAAAATTTAAAGGCCGAACGCAGAGCACAGAAATAAATGTCAGATTTTCCAAAAAGATATTTTTGCCGCATAATAGAAAACGAAACATATGTTCTGTCGGATTTTTATCAACTTCTTGATCAAAAATTTTATGTGGCGGATGATCGAGAAATTATTAAATAAAAGTTTAGAACCCAAAAAAAGTCAAAATTTCCAAAAAAAAAAATTTGGAATGGAAAGCATTATGCAGTTGCGGTAAAAGGAGCCAATAATTTATTACAACGGGCTCTATAAATGCCGACTTCATAATGTATCCATTTATTTTTGGTCTGACTTGTATTCAATCACTATGGTAAACAAATCCATGATGTTTACTAGAACAATAATGTGATATTTTTGTCAAATGAGGCAAATCTTCCAAATTGCGTAGAGCTAAAACCACGCAATTTGAAAGAGATATTGGGTTCTTATTAAAAGAGAATCAAAGAGCACAGAAGGGTGTCAAGAAATGTAATAGAGTTAAGGCGGAGGTGGACTACCTACTCGAGCAAAGTGACAGAAAGCACTATAAAAATGTTAATGGAAGAGTTTCGGGAAAAGGTTCAATATTTCATCACTTTTGATTAAAACTATTAAATTATTATTATTATTATTATTATTATTATTATTATTATTATTATTTTTGAAATTGTAATAATTATTTCAATCAAATAAAAAAAAAAACAAGAAAGAAGTTATAGCCGGTCGAACTCGACTATTTAATACTCTACGCCACATTGTTGTTTACAAGTGGTAGCTACCAAATATTAATGAACCACCCTCGTATAAAGGTATTATTTAATTCATATTTAATAGTGCAGTATATTATAACGGTACTAACATTCTTGTGATAACAGTACGTTCTAAAAGGATTTTCAGTGGGCGCAAATCGCTTTTTTTACTTATATTTTTCCAAGTATTATGTGAAATTGAAGCCTTCAAAGTGATATTATTGAAGAGGGGGGGTTGTATGGGACCTATGAAAAGTAATGAATCGATACGCGAAAAATTCGGCACATCATTTAATACATAATAAAAGTCATTTGTGCCAAATTTAAAAAAACGCTTGATATTGATGACTCTTGTGACCATAATTCCCCATTCCGGGAGCAACATTTATATGGGAGCTAGATGAAGTAATGGACCCATCATCTTTAAAAGGCATCGTCCTTGGACCAAAAATAATAACATATACCAAATTTCATAAATATATCTTCAAAACTGCGGTCTGCATTTGGTTCACAACTTTTATATGGACAGCCAGCTAGCCGGCCAGATGGACGGACGTCGCTAAATCGACTCAGAAAGTGTTTGTAAACTACGTTTAAATACGTACCTATGGTGGTGTAGGGTATAATTAAAACTGTAAGTTTAGTGATTTCGTTTTTATGTATGTTAAGAATTTTTCGATCTCACTCCTTAGTTTTTTAATACACAAATTCTAGCAATATAGAATTTAAGAATTTTATTTAATTTTTAAATTATTTCTATATAAAATATTTCATTTTTAATTATTTTATTCATTCAGTCCATTAACACTTTTTGTACGTTTTTCGCGTTTTTATAACTTTAATTAAACCACAGAATATAAATTCTAAATTTTAATGTCAAATGAATTCATAATAATCATAAATTGTTATAAATAAATATTTAGTTTATTTTTATCTCTCTCTATTCTTCTTATTTATCCCATATTATGCGTAAATACAACATTTATGTTGTACGTATACGTACGTACATTCAATTAATATTTGTTCAAATATTGAATGTTGAATATTTCATATATTTTTTTTCCATATCAAAAATATTTTTTGTCTTAAAACGTTAATTATCGATAAAATAAAGATTAGAGTTGTCGCATTTCATGACATTCATAATTTTATTTAGTTAAAGTTACTTTTATTACCGCATTCATATCAAATAGTTGTGTGTAATAAAAAATATTAATTAATTGCAATTTTATAAAATTGTTGATAGAAAAGTTATTAAATTAAATAATTTATGTGAGACAGTGGCAATAATTTTATCGCAAAAAAATATTCAGGGACTGAGAGTAAAATTGTTTTATCAAAGTAGGTGGTGGACAGGTGTTAAATATTTTAAGAGAATAAGTTAATTTTGAAAAAAGTCTTAAAATAGAGTTATAAATTTCTCCAAATAAATGTTTATTGGAAATTTGCAACATTTTTCTTCATACTGAATATTTTTATTTAACTAAAAGAAAATAAATTTTAAATTTCTTCTATAGAGGAAATTGAATTTCTTATAAAAGAAAATTCGTGTTAAATTTCCTTTTATAGAATTATTTTTATGAATTTTCTTTTTTCTAAAGAAAATTTTTTAGAAACTTTCTTTCTAAAGAAAAAATCTACTAAATTTTTTTTCTGTACAACATTTTTGTGAAATTTTCTTTCTCAAGAAATATTTTGAAAAATTTCCTTTCTAAACAATTTTGTTTAATTTTCTTTTCATGGAAAATTTATGTTAAATTTTTCTTCTATAGAATTTTTTTTGCAAAATTTTTTTCTATAAAAAGTTTTTTCTCCACAAAATATTTTTTGGCAAATTTTTCTCTCTATAGAAAAGTTTTGCCGAATTTTCCTTCTATTTTTTTTAAATTCTGTTAAATTTTATTTCTATAGAAATTTTTTTCTCTCTAAAGAAATTTTTTCTCTATAAAAATTGTTTACAAAATTTCCTCTCTAAAGGAATATTTTTGGTAATATTCTTTTTTCTATAGAAATTTGAAGAATTCTTCCTAATTAAATCAATTTTTCTATAGAAAAGTTTTCGTAAATGAATTTTTCTATAGAAAAAATTTGTTGAGTCCCATTCCTCTTAATGCATTAAGGACGATGCTAAAGGAGTAGGCGAAACCAAAACACAGGTCACTGTGGAACAACGGAACAAACGCCAACATTACAAGGATACTTTAAGGAGACCCAGATGATGGGAAGATCATGAGTATTTTATAATTACGTTAAGGTGAGTTAGCAAAGATGATGGGTATCTAAATAGGTCACTTTACTTTTTTGGCATATTTAAGGCGCATTGGAGCGCCCGATGACAATGTATGCAAGGCATGCAGGGAGGACACTTCCTCTATCATTGGCCAGCTTTCACCTCGCTGAGATCCCAGAATGTTATGGATGACACCTTAACGAACATAACGGAACTGAGGAAGTTTTTACAAGACGCGACAACAAGCCGAATTAACGGCTTAGGTGTATGCCAAATGGCATGGGACATCCGTAGAGAGTCTACTCTCTTTAACCGAACTTAACCTATAGAAAAAATGTAGTAAATTAATTCTTCTATACAAAAAAATTTGCTAAATCTATTTTTCAAAAGAAAAACAATTTTGGAAATATTTTTATGTGCTGAAAAGTGTTCTAAATAAAAATTAAATTAATAAAAATTAATTAAGTCCTCAATATAATAAATTTTTTTAATTGTTTTTCTATATAAAACTTTTCATAAATTAATTTCTTCATAGAAAAATATTCTTATCCTTTTTTTTTAAATTTCCAAGGCGAATTTGAATTTGCCCTGCCACATTTCTTCTTAAACGTCAAATATAAAAAGAGAAAAATTAAAAACAAAATCAAAAAATGTTTTGTCAAATCAATAAAATTTTCAAAATCTTTTTAATTCTAATTCTAATAAATCGTTTCCAATTCACAAATTCCATTCTCTATGGTCGTTGTTCGCTCTTAAACAATAAGGTCCTGACACGTCTCTGTGTGGCAAAATATCCACGAGAAATCAAATTAAGATATTTGGATGATTATGTAAAACCTGATCTGCGATATGTCGTTTTTACAATCGATGGAGAAGATAAACATTATTTTATAAGTCACGATTACAGTGAGATTTTTAATTGCTCCAAAAATCTAAGAGTCCTAAAAGATCGTTATTTACAATGCGAAGATAAGAATATTGAACTCAAAAGTGCCATAATGGTTTGTTTACTACATCGTACTTATGTGGCAGATGAATTGATCGATCATTGTCGGGGTGCCACCGATACGCATACACAATTTGTAGTTATGCATTATAATAATCCGAATAAATTATTGCGAGAGGCCACAAATGAGGGTAAACAATTGGAAAGTAAATTAATAATTAAACTTTATGTATTTCATATTTTGTGGTTTTTAAGAACTTTTATGATAAATTTGATTAGTAAATGATGGATTCTACTTTTAAAATCCCTCTTTTTTTCAATATTTCAAATATAATTTTGATTTATTTTTGATTTCATAACGTTAAATTTGTTGTCCTTTTTTATACCCTCCACCACTACAAGTGGTGAAGAGGATATATTGACTTTGCGATTTCGTGTGTAACACTATGAAGGAAAGACCAAAGACCATATAAAGTATATATATATATTCTTGCATCAAATTAAAATCTGAGTCGAACTGTGTTTGTCTGTTCATCTGTTTGTTAGAAAAAATCGCACGTCTAGAATAACTTCCGAAATCAAAGAAATTGGCCATATTATATGTTGTTGCTCTGTGCCGTTTAAAAAATAGATCATTTCTATTGAAACTCTTCACAAAAAAATTTTAACTGATATAAATATAACCAAAATTGGTGCATCTTTCGCTATAGCTTCCATATAAGGCTCTTTCTCGGAAAAAAGTTTTTTATTAAAATTTGACACAATTATTTTTCTAACCGTGTTTAACTTACGTAACTAAGTTGAATAATATTGGTCCATATATTTTGATATAGCTACCATATATAGCCCCTTCCCGGAAAACAGATTAAAGCTTAAAAAGCTCTTGAATATGAACCAATTTTATTGAAAATCATCACCATAAAATTTCTGACTGTTTTTAATAAATATTTTACTAATTTGATGTATATCGGACCATATTTAGCTTTGCCCAGTTTTAGCTTACTCATTAATATATACATATATTTCTAATTTGACAATTATTGGCCCACGTTCTGTTATAACTCTCCCGGAATGGAGTTTAAGGCTCAAAAGATTCTTAAATATGGACCAATACCATATTCAGCTTTTCTCTATATTTAAAGTCTTTTTCAACTCACGCAAATATTTGGATAATGTAAGTGGTGGAAGGTATTAAAAATTCGGCATAGCCGAATACAATATTCTTATTCTTTTAAGGATTTATTTTCCTTTTTCAATTGTTTGATTAAAATTTCATTACCTTGAGATTTGTTGATGTTGCTATAGAGAGATGTTCAATGTATTTGTGTGTTTGTGTATTTGTTTGTTGTGTAAATTTTATTTTGTAGTTGTATTGGTTGGTCTAATTTATGGCTTATTGGCAGATCCAATCAAATAAATTCTATTGATATGCAATCAAGTATTGAATCACTTGTTGATTGTGTGTATTTCCTTCTTTATTTCCTTCATTTTCTTCTAGTTAACCTTTATTTCCCACCTTTTTTTTGGTTTTCTTTCATTCTTTATCGTAAATTTATCAACAGAATTTATGTACAAAATAAAAATGTAATTTATTTGTGTAATTAAGGTTTCAAAAAAAAAAACGTTATTAAAACTTTTCTTATTTGATTGATTTTGTTAATCAAAATACAAAATTGTTGGGAAAACTTTTTTGATTTGATGAATTAATAAATGAAAATGGCAGAACATTAAAAGGTGTAATAAATATTTTGCATAATTTTGGAAATAATTTTAATTGAAAATTGTTAATATAGAGAAACTTTTAAAAATTCAATCGAAATAATTTTGTACAGTTTTTGGTATAAAGCGAAAAAGATCATAAATGTTAATGAAATTAAGTTGTTTTTACAGGCTTCTGAAAGGAGACAAATTTTTAAATTATAGTGTTAAATATTTACAGTCTAAAACATAAGTCTAGGTACGTTAATTTCTGCAAATAATTTAATCAATTTGAAGTTAATTTAATTTTAATTTATAATAAAAGAATAAAAATATGTTAAACAAAATAAAATAAAATAAAAAGAAGTAAAATTGTAATATCCGGTCAAGACCCTACACTACAATATTAATTATAAATAGAAGTTACGAAAATTTTTGAATGACCCTCGTACAAATTGATTGTTTTGTTCTATGCTTACGCAAGCAGTACATTATAGTGGCATTAACTTTTATGTGAAATTTATATTTTTGCAAATAAATGCTTAAAGGTAGAAAAAATTATAGAAAGGCCCTCGTATAATTTCGTACATTGATTTTTGCTTATATTTAACTTAATATGACAAATTTTTATTACAGTGCCAACGTGTATATGAGATTTATGCTTTTCAAAGTGATATTTGGAAGGGAGCTTATATAGGACCTATGAGTAGGAATGGACCGATTCTGACATAAATCATAAGATATATTATTCGTTTAATTATCTTTATATTTAAGACTTTTATGAGCTTGAAACCTCATTCTAGAAGGACATTATTGGACCGAACATCACCAACTAGCTTCGGTGGTTTATTATTGTAACTCGTTATTTTTACACTGCAAAAGTATAGGTACCATCTAAAAAGAAAACAACTTTAAAAAGCAAAACTCGAACGTAATAAAATATTATTCTTAATACTTTACATCGTATCCCTTAAGTACTTTATTAAATTTTTCATAAGCTGTGGTGACATTTATTGCCTTTAAATCACAATCAAGTTTTTCAGTTGATTTTTGTTTAAAATTTGGTGGCTTATTGACCTGTTGAAAGTAATTATCATTAAGAATTCGCAATTTCCGCACTTTATTTGAGGCTGTACTGAAATATATTTGAATTCCAAATTATTCATACCTTGTGCCGACATAAATCCCCAATTCATTATCCACAACGTTTACATCTACATGTTTTCGAAATCTATTAATTTTTTCTATGTCTTTTGTAATGTAGGGCTTCTTGCATGTTGGGCGAGTATAAAAACCAATTTTGTTCATAGTTCTGCGTATGGATTCCGCAAAAGTGATTTTGTTTTATATTTCCTTTAACTCTTCTTCCCTCTTTATCCTAAGTAAATTTCTTAGGATAAATATTGGTTTTCTAAAGCAATTTTCGCATAATGTTAGTGCTGGAGGCTATTTAAGAGTCAATACAGCCAAATAAAGCATTATTACTTGTTAATTGTTCAGTAGTTCCAAAGTCTATTTTCTTAGATTTAGAATACTGAGTGATATCTGACACAGTAGGCTAATATATATACTAGAATGTATGTTTATTGTTAATGATTTTTTGTGTTAGTACGTACAATCGTTTAATATTTATTTAATTTTATATCCGATATAAATTCCAATTTTAAGTATTTAAATTCACTTTTATGTATTAGACTTTGCTTTAAAAGCAATCTCCAGAGGAAATTAAAGTCATTGCTTCTTTTAAAGTATTTTTGAAGTCTAAAAAATAATTTTAATTAACCTTAAATAGACACTGTAAATCAGACTTTCATTATCAGCATTATTCAAGTATTTAAATTAAGAAAATATATTCCAAATTTTTTCTATTATTTAAATATATTTGAGATTATGTTTGGATTTTAAATTGAATTCAAACTTAATTTCAAGCACTTGAACTTTAATATTGTAAGTGCTTATTGGGATATATAACTTATTTCTAATCTAACTAAATCCTTCCTGAAATAATTTTTATTCCAAGTTAATTCAAAATTCAAGTGTTGAAATGCACTTGTATTACATTTTGTTTCAACACCATTCTCTTGTGAAAAGGAAACTTAAATTCAAGATCAACATAATACTGTTAGGATTGTTAAATTGAATTATTTTCAATTCTAAAAAAATAATTGAAATCAACCTTAAATTCTTGAGTAACAGTATTATTCAAGTATACGAAATAAGAAAGTAGGGCATTCAAAATAGAGTTACTACTGGTTATAATTTACTTTGTTATTATTTCAACTAATTCCATACAAATTAAAATGTATTCAATAAGCACCGAAATTTCCATAATTCAAAGGATGGCAAATTTTATGGGAATTTATATATTTTTTTATGAAAAATGATTGGAAAATTGAAAAGGCTTGAATTTAATTTTCCTTATAACTGGAAAATGTTATTAAATAAAAGTATAATATAATTTACTTTCAATACTTGAAATTGAATTCAAGACAATACCCTTCATTTAGAAAATGCTTGAGTTAATAACTGGAATTAAAGTTGAATTCAAATAAAATTTCAACTACTTGAATTAAAATTTTTTAAAAGCTTATTTTTCCAATTTCAATTCCCTCCCTACAAATTGATAAAAAAAACACCATAAATTTTACATTTTTTTAAATACTTTTCGTATCAGTTTATTTGTCTTTGCATGCAGATTTCAATAATGTTACAATTGCGATAACAATATTTATTAATTATAATTCTTAGTTTTTTTTTTTTTTTTTTTTATTTTTTTCTATATTTTATAATAGTATTTACAACATCTATTTTAAATAATTAATATGCTTTTAAAAATATTCACAGAGAGAAAAAATATATATGTAAGAAGAGAAATAAAGAATATTTATCTTAAACAATCGTTTTTGTCATCTGGAAAAAAAGACAAGGAAGTGGGGCAGGCATATCCTTTCGATGACTATAGTTTAGGTTAATAATAATAAAAAAGAGATAAAATCAAATTCAGGGCATTGGCAAAATCGTTGGCTACATAAATCAAGTTAGTTAAGTGTTAAAAGAGGGTAATATTTATGAATATTTCAGAGTGTGTGTTGGGGGGTTGGAGAAAGTTGTAATAAAGAAGATGGTCATTGAGAAAAAGTTGAAAATTGAAGAAATTTATAAGTCTGAGATTGAAAGTTTTTTCAAAAGAATTAAGAAGAAATGAGAAGAAAAACTAGAAAATAGATCACATTAAAAGAAACTCTCTTAAGAAAAGAGAAATGTTATTAAAAAAGAGAGAGAAAAGCAGAAGAAGAAGAAGAAATTAATAAAATAGTTTAAGACTAAAGGCAGTGATAAGTTTATAGATCCAGTCAGCTTTATAGCAGAAGTATAAGAGTTTCTTTTATAGAGTTAATAGAAGAGAAGAAGTTATAAATGAAAAAAGTATTAGTTTAAGAGTTTCCAGGAAAAATAAAACAGTAATTGAATTAACTGTTACAGGCAAAATCTTATCGATAATCTCCCATAACAGTTGAAAAGCTGAAAGAGCGCGTGTAGAGTTTCTTAAGAAAGAGATAAAACAGAAAGAGCGAAAAAAGTTTTAGTAGAGAAAGTTGCAAGTATAACTCTTCAATGTTTTTCAACTTAAACATCTAAAAATATTTTTGTTTTTTTTTTGTTGGTTTAAAAAAAATTAACAAATATCCATTTTCATTTTGTTGTTGTTGTTATTAAATCAGTACCGTTTGCTTTAAGTTTATATCACCTCATCCGTCCATTAGAATTAGATATATAGATATTGTTTACCATTTGCCAGCATAATAGCCACCAGCTGATTTATGGCTTTCAGCGGCTAAAGCAGACAAATGAGCGGCACGGGCATGTTGAACTTCAGCGGGTTCTACTGGCACGCCATTGTGAATGACTGGAATATGTAATGGTCCGTGATAGGGACCATAATGACCATGATGAGAAGCAGTGGCATAATGAGTGGGAGCACCACCATAACCGCCATGTTCACCCTTATAGCTACCATCATCATCACCACCATGTCCAGCAGTAGCGGCGGCCTTGGCAAAAGCAGCATAATGAGCAGCCTTGGCATGTTGGACTTCAGGAGTTTCTACGGGAACACCATTGTGAATGACAGGTACATGATAACCATGAGCAGCAATAGCGTGAGAAGGAGCACCATGACTGGCAGCAGCATGGGCGGCAAAGTGGGCAGCTTTAGCATGAGCAACTTCGGGGGTATCAAGGGGAGCGCCATGGCCATGACCAGCTGAAGCTAAAGCCTTAGCATGGGCAGCATAATGTTCAGCCTTAGCATGTTGTACTTCGGGAGTATCGACGGGTACACCACCATGAGTCAAAACAATGGGAGCAACAGCTTGATGAGCATAACCACCATGAGCCCACAATGAACGTTTGTACAAATGATGATGGCCACCATGATCATAGGCAGCAGCAGCGGCGGCAGCATGAGCAGCAGCGTGGGCAGCCTTGGCATGAGCAACTTCGGGTGTATCGTGAGGAACACCTTCATGAGTCAAAGTGATGTGAGCCTGAGGACCATGATAAACATGTCCGGAAGCATAACCATGACCACCATCATAAGCAGCAACAGCATGACCTAAAACGGGGACAACTGGAGCAGGGGCCTTAGGCAAATTAGTGCCTACAGCATGGAAACCAGTATGAGGATCGGCGGTATACGAAACAGTTTGTTTATGACCATAAGCATCAACGTACGAATAACTACCGTGTGTGGTACCATCATGTGAGCGACTTTCATGTTTCTGTGAGTTGGGATCTGCATAACCATACGAATAACTATGACTATGAGGATCTAAATGGGCATATTGTGTTGAGACGGCACCATGATACGAGGCCGAACAGCTTGCAACCAACAAGGCACAGACAATTAACTGGAATTAAAGAAATTGTGAAAGGGGTAAATAAAATGTTAAATGAATGGATGAATGGAAGTGAAATAATTCTTAAGACCGGTTGAATATCAAAAATGTTATAGACCATTGTCAAGCGTAATCTGGAAAAATTTATTAGCCATATTATTTTTGTTACAGAAGCAAGGGAGTGAAATTCTCCTTATAATTAATTTTTTGATTTCTTTCTTTTTGGACTGGGGAGTTATACACCCTTTTATAACTGAATGATATCCTGTGAATATTTTGCTGGGACAGTAAGGAATTAAGTTAGCACTGCAACATTTTTCATTAGGAGCGGGTAGCAATATGAAAAAAAGTTATCAAGGCTTTGAATATGGGAAAGGAGGTGCCCTTTCAAATTAATTAATATTTAAAGAAAATATTTTTTAAGTCTCTTTTAGGAAATATAGCTAAATGCAAATATAGCATAAGGACGGATAGGGCAAGGAAAGAATGCTTCCTGAAAAGTATATAAAACTAGATAAAATATTTTATCTAAATCGTTAGAGAAAATGTAAGACGGCGTAGACAAGAGTGGGGTCTATTAATTTCTAAGCAGGGCTGATAGGGCTGATAGGGCTAGGAAACTTGATATATTAAATAGTAATAAAATGCATATTAAAGAATCTGGGATCAGAAGGATCCTAGGTAGCCATTAATAGATCTCTTGTTTCCTACCTAATTAATAATTGAATTGATATTCTGTTACTAATTAAAGGAGATCCTACTAATTAAAGGAGATCCTATTTAAATGAAGTCATTATGAGGAAATGTAGGGCTTCTGCGATCAGAGGGTGGTAGCCCTTATATAGATTTTTTTCTAGGATGGAAAAGGGACCCTTTTCCACCCTTTTCCATTTAAATTGTTGTTATATTACTACTTTACGTTTATTTAAATTAAGAACTACTGAAAGAAGCATAGGGATTCCAGAGAGCGTCTATATAGAGTCCTTTGTTAATTTTTCCATGATTCTTCTCCGGAATTTATTTCAACAAATTTTCTGGCTTGAAATTATATAAAATTTATAGCATTCTATTTTTTATGCAATACGGACAGAAGGACGGACTTTATAAAACTGTTATTTTGAAAGATCTAACAACTTTACCTTTTTTGCTATAACATACATATAATAAGCATTAAATCCAATTATTTTATTTAAGCTTAATTCCAAGTAAAGTATAAAAATTTTAAGTCAAACCAAAATGTTAAATATGTCACTTAATAAAACGCCTTTTCACTTGATAACTCATAAGACTTGTGGCACAAGCTAAAAATATTTTTTTTTGTGATACAGTTTTCATTTTTTTTGTTATTTTACATAATAATACACATTTTGAGATATTTTCCTCAATATGCAACAGCTTTGCAATGCAAATCTACAACAGACAGTTGTATTATTATATGGATCTATGGTGGTGGACTAAATTTATTGTGTCTATTTTCTTCATCATCATCATCAACATACTAACGATGAACGAATGAATGAATAAATGAATGTAATAAATATAGTTTTGTAATATTTTACATATAAATTAAAGCCAAAATAGATATTAACAGGGTGCAACTACAGGTGTTGCAGAGTAAGAATTAAAACATAAAATTGGTGGGCTTAAGGGGGGAAATGATCCTTGAAAATTTTGTTTAAAATTTATGGAAATAAAATTTTTATTTTTCTCAGAGTTTTAAAATTTTCCACACCCAGTTTTTTGAGGTTGCAAGAAAAAAAACTTTCTGAAATTATTTTTATTATTGTTTTTGTTTTTTCTCCTCAACATAAGACAAGTTGCCTTTAAATCTATAATTTAAAAAAATTGTTACTAAAGTCATTTTGCTGTTTTTTTTTTAGCTTTTAATTTATAACCCAGTAACCCATAGAGATTTTTTTATTTGCTTTTGCTGTTATAACATCTGGTCATAATAAACATATGAATGTATGTTTTCAATTTGCCCCCAAAAACCAACCCACTCTTAGGCATTTTATGCTGCCACTTGTTGTAAGTTTTGTTTTTTTTTTCTTTGCTGTTGCACAGTTTTTAACATGAACCATTTATTTTCAACTTTTTTTCTTTTTCCATTTTTTGTCTTTTTTGTTTTACATTAACCTGGAATTATTATTGAATTATATTCATTTCTATTTTTGTTATTAAATTCAGCTTTGCCACATTAAGTTGCAAAAGCTTTAATGATTTTTCAAAACTCTATATTTTTTTTCTTTCTAAATGCGTTTTTCTTTTCTTTATTGTTGTTATTATTGCATTATTTTTTATGAAATTTTCAATTTCTTATTTGATTTCTTCTTTTCTATATTACGTTATAAATTTTCTTTATTTCCAGCATTTACATCAATTCTTCTTTAATTATAAACATTAAGCATTCAATTCCTATAATTAAGACTTTAAATTCCAAAAAAAAAAAAAAACAATGGAAACTTAATTTTTAAGATTTTCAAAAATTTCATTTTATTTTATTATTTTTTTAACCCTCCAGCTGTCATATTATGTTGCAAGTTTATTAGAGCCAAAAAAAGTCACATATCAGTTTCATATAAAGTGTAGGTTAATGTTGTTATTGCCTTATGATTGTGGTCTGACATTAAATTTTGTTAAAAAACAAAAAAAAAAAAGACTTTAAACTTAAAAAATTTTCGGTGTTGTTATTGTTTTTTTGTTTTCTTGAGTTTTCTAAGGTTTCCCTTTCTTATGTTTTGTTAGATTGTTGTCAATTGAAGTTTGTTTCTTAAATCTTTTGTTTTTGAAGTAAATTAAATCTGTGTTACAAGGTTATTGTTATTGTTATTGCAGCTTTTAGGACAGAGTTTTTTTTTGTAGTATTTTAGAAAATATTTGTAATGTAAATTAAGACTTTTTATTAAGTAGTTTAGTACAAGGGCATTTATGGTAAATATTTGGTGTTTAATTGTAATCATGTTCAAATGTATGTCTTTTCTGTTAAAGATATGAGACAAAAATTTAGATTTTTGTAAAGGTTCCAATTTGAAATGGAAATATTTATGTAGTATATATAACAAAAATGTAGAAATGAGGACTTTCGGCTGTGGGAAATATGTGTAATGAAATAAGAATGTTTGATAAAAAATCAAATGAAACTTTTTTAGAAAAATCGCTTAAATGCCAAACTTTTTTAGATATTTTTGGAAGGCTTAATTTTATTATGTTCGAGATCTTAAATACAAGGTTAAATAATTTGTTTAACTAGTGATGTACTAGTCTGGCATAAGCACTCTTTTCAACAGTTATTTTACTCCCTCTTTCTGTATATTAACACTAATGAACTGCATATTTGAAAGAGGAATTTTGCTGCAAATCTTTGCATCTCACATTACTCCGATTAGGATTAATCAAAAAGGACTAAAGGTTATATTTAACCAACTAAAGGCAAAATTATGGCTTTCTTAGGAACCACGAAATACAATAATTGTATTTCGTCTCTTAGCTGGAATGATTTAAAATCGTTACAACTACTTTACATTCTTTTCTGAGACGAATCTGACATTTTTCATCAAAAGTAATTTCAGAATTGTAATCCTTTCATATATCTTGATCTTAATATTCTTTCTTATTTAGATTCGTTAAAGAACTTTTTTGGAAAAAATTTCTTCGTGGTTGTAATTTATAACACAGTATAGTATCATGTATAGAATTTTTTTAGATTTTCTCTGGAATGAGTATTATTTTGGTAAAAATTCCCCAGAAAATCCTCGGAATCCAATTCTGGAACTTCCATATTAAAGTAGTATAATCAGCTGAACTTAAATCGTGATAAGATCTCGAAAGAAAATATCAACAAAAAGTATCATGTATGAAAAAAAAAATCAAAGTAAAAAAGTGAGTTTCTTAGATTAGGTTGACCTCCGATTATTTTTATCAATAACATTCTTAACCGATCAGAAAAATGTGTGATGTTATATATTTTTAAATATTTTAAATTCTTTTTTAAACCTTTTCAGGATCATAAGAAAATAAATATTTGTAGAGAACTTGATAATTCGGGAAATTTTTATAATCATTCACCAAAAAATAAGTCTGAACAAACTTGGTAGACAAATGTCAGAGATATAGCCAAAAAACAAATAATGCTATTTATATAAAAAATCTATATTTACTTGCATTTCATTGATGTTTAGGCAAAATTTTTCGTAAGATTGCTATTGTTTTTGAATTAATTTTCTGGATTGTGCAGAAATTCTGTTAAAAATATTTTTCAAAAAATTTTGATGTCTGAAGATTTTGATATTTTTTTACTAACTAAAAAAATTAATTATCCAAGATTTTAAGAGCAGAACCAAAAAATATTGGAATTGGAAACTTGTATTTAATTTTCTAAATTACATAATTTTAAACTAAACGCTTTTATTTACAAATTGAAGAATATTTTATGTTCTAATAAAAGTTTTGAATTATTTGCCTTCGAAATTTTGAAATTCTCTGCAGATTGCAATGACAGGACCCTTGTGATTTTGAACTTAACTAATTTTTTATTCATTTAAAGCTCATTTTTTTGATTTCATAACACAGTTTTTTTATTCCAATTTTATTATAATAAAATTTTTGTTCTAATTATTTTTTACTTAAATGTCCTTTTTTGTTTAAATAATATTACTTTCTTTATAAATTAGAATTCATTTTTCTTATATTTTTTTTACTTACAAATGGTTTCATTTTTATGTTTATAATTTTTTGTTATGAATAAAATTAAAATCACACTTATTTAGTTGTTTTTACAAAACAATCAAAAAAAATCACAATTATACGGCACACAATATCCTTTTTTTTATTCGATTAATTCAAATGAATAATTTTTGTTTGTTTAAAAGTTTAAGAAAAAAAGGGTAATATGAAACTAGACACACGCTCAGTGGGTTTAACCTCCTAGAATCGCGACTAGGACTGTTAACGAACTGTGCTGACAAGTGGTAAAGTACACCAATATATACCCCCAAAACAAACAAAATCAAACGAAATGAAATGAATTGAAATCAAACCAAAAACTCAATACTCAACTTAACTGACACAAACAGACCGAACCAATAGAAGCAACAACAACAACAAAAACAACATCAACAACTAAAGTAAACCGAAAATTTATATCAATAAAACAACAACAACAATAAAAAACAAGACAAAACAAATTATTCTTCGTATGTAGTGCATTGCATTTTACACTCTACTGTAGATTTGTATATTTTCTTTTAAAATTGTTTTTTTTTTAATAAAAACAACAACAACAATAATAATAATAACATGAGTAATAAATTCATACACTTATACATTTACATATTTAGTTTTAGATTAACAACAACAAGAATTTAAAAAGATACTAATACACCTAAACAATATTTTCTCAATACAGCTAAAATAACAGTTAAAGTAGAGCAAAAAGAGCTTTAATGTTATAAAAATACAAACAAATATAATATTCCATAAAAGTATACACCCAAGTGAGTATAAGTGAGTGAGTAAATTTAAATGTGTGTAAATATGTGTTGGAATTTTGTTATTGTTTTTCCTACTTCATCCGAATAGAAGAAAATAAAAACGTTAAGAAAAAACATTAACATTTGCAAAACAAATAGATTTTGCAAAACTTAACACACACATACTTACAAACACATGTTCACACACACAGTCATAACATTGCATTATAACTTTTTTTTAAATTAGAAGTGTGCTTAATTGTAGATTAATAGTATAGAATTTAATTGATTGAATAATTCGTATGTTCACATACTCACTCACTCACACTCACTCACATATAAATGTAAAAATACATATCAACAAATATTATTAATAATTTTTTTATTATTCTTATGAATTTAATGCGAAAATGTAGGAAGTGTAAGAAACAACACTTGTGGAAAAAATATTTCAAACATTTTGTGCAAATGTTGAATTTGTTTGTTGTTGTTGTTGCTGTCTTAAGATTTTATTTATTCTTCATTTGAAGTACCAGGATGTAAATTCTTGAACTGAAAGTAAAATAATAAAATAATTGTTTTATTTAAGTTATGACAGTTAGTAACGTCTTTAATCAAAGTCTGTTAAAAGGAACTTAAATTTTAACTCAAAATTAATTGCAGAAATTGCAGAAAAAAATAATGATTTAAAATAAACGTGATTTATCGTAAAATATACCTTAATTGATATGGTTTTAAGTTATTTTTATTTATTTTAACATTCAAGTTTGTTTTGTAAATTTTTTGTTTTTCTAATGAAAAATCAAAGGGAGAAGAACGTTTGTTCCTTAAGTCTTTTGTTTTTTATAAAAATCGTATTTTATAATTAGCATGGACGTTGCTTAAATTGTAATTTAAATGTAAATATTTTTTTATTTAAAGTTTCGAATTTTAAATTTTTTCCTTTCTTCCACAAGATACCAACCTTTTTACTAAAAATTTTAATTTTTACTAAAATTTTTATTTTTTTAACAAAAATTTTAATTTTTGCTAAACTTAACTTAATCACATTAAAATTTTGTATAACAAATAAAAACACTTTTTTTCATTAAAAAATCAAATTTTCACTAGAATTTCAAATTTTCATTAAAAATTCAAATGTTCACTGAAAATTTTAATTTACATTAAAAATTCAAATTTTCACTGAAAATTCAAATTTTCACTGAAAATTTAAATTTTCACTAAAAATTCAAATTTTCGCAAAAAATTCAAATTTTTATTAAAAATTTAAATTTTCATTAAAAATTCAAATTTTTGTTAAAATGTAAATTTTCATTATAAATTCAATTTGTTTTAAATTTAAATTTTCATTAAAATTCAAATTTTTATTAAAAATTCAAATTTTTACTAAAAATTCAAATTTTCATTAAAAATTCAAATTTTCATTAAAAATTCAATTTGTTTTTAATTTAAATTTTCATTAAAAATTCAAATTTTTATTAAAAATTCAAATTTTTACTAAAAATTCAAATTTTCATTAAAAATTCAAATTTTCATTAAAAATTCAAATTTTCATTAAAAATTCAAATTTTCATTAAAAATTCAAATTATTATTTAAAATTCAAATTTTTATTAAAAATTCAAATTTTCATTCAAATTTTTAATAAAAATTTAAATTTTTATTAAAAATTCAAATTTTTATTAAAAATTCAAATTTAATTAAAAATTCAAATTTTTATTAAAAATTCAAATTTTCACTGAAAATTCAAATTTTCACTAGAAATTTAAATTTTCGCAAAAAAATCGAATTTTCACTGAAAATTCAAATTTTCATTAAAAATTCAAATTTTTTTTAATTTAAATTTTCATTAAAAATTCAAATTTTTGTTAAAAATTCAAATTTTTATTAAAATTCAAATTTTCATTACAAATTAAAATTTTTATTAAAAATTCAAATTTTTATTAATAATTAATATTTTTACTGAAGACTACAAATTTCACTACATATTCAGAATTCAAGTTTGCTTCTAAAGTCTTTCGTTTTCATAAAAAATCTCATTTGTATAATAGAAAAACGTTTGTTTCTTACATCTTTGAAATGAAAAAAATGAAAAAAATTGTTCAATTAAACAAACGACAATTTATTTTTTCGTTAGTATAAAAAGAAATATGGACATTATTTTTTAAAAATATAGTGAGACGAAACGCGTGTATGTTGCTGTAGATCGAGAAAATTTTAAAGAAATGCTTATGACCCAAAAACAGTAAAAAAATTCCCAATAAAGTTCTTAGTATACCAAACAGTATGCAGTTGCTGTAAAAGAAGACAATCATTTGTTGCAATGGATTCAATAAATACCGAAATTTACATCAAGACATGTCCACTTATTTTCGGCCTGACTTGGCATCTTGTCACTATGGTAAACAAACCCTTGAGTGGTATAAGAACTAAAATGTGGAATTTCTACCAAAAGAGGCAAATCCTCCAAACTGCTAGAAGGAATGGCCACTGGAGATATTATGCCTTGGTAAAAAAAAAATATATAATAATGGTAAACATTAGCTCTGTACCTTCTTTTACCACATTCTTATAGTTCAGGATGTAATTAAATTAATTCAATTAAAATACTTCTCATTATTTGTTCCGTAATTATAATAAAATGATCTAATTAATAATTGTCAATATTCACAACAAACATTTTAAATGAGTAAAAATCTTGAAATTTCTAAAATTCTAAATTCTAAACATTTTAAAAGTTTTCGCATGTTAACCACAATTATTGACAGCAAAATAATTATTAACTAATAAAAATTAATTAATAAGTGTTGAATATGAATCATTTAAACATCAGTAGTAATTATAATTAAATAATAACTGAAGAATTAAAATACGAAAAGCAAAAAAAAAAAAAGAGAGAAATAGTCAATTTATAAGAACGACCTTACTTTCATTATAAACGAACTACAAAAAAATCTATTTTTATTATTTTTAGTTTTTTTCGCTTTTTTTCATGGAATTTCAATTTTGAAAGTTAAATATTTTACAATTAGTACTTGTTTTGTGGTACTTAATGGTATTTCCCTACATTGAGACTCTTATTTATGATTTAATTTTTATTCTGTAAAAAAAAATAAAAATAATAATGTTTACTGCAAATCATCAGAGTAGGAAGATCGAAACGATTTTGGGATTTTACTCCGAGTTGAATTTTGTAATTTTAATTTTGAAAAAGAATTTCAAATTTTTTAGTTCTTTCTATTAAAAAAATCTAAAAATGATAATAATCCAAATATGGTTCAAAATCCGAAAATTTTTCAAAACTCTATAAAAGATCAAAATCTTAAAAAGAGTTTAAAATTATAAAAATTCTAAAAAGAAGATTAAAATCTCAAAAAGAGTTAAAAATGAACAACTTGCGCAAGTTGTTATGAAAGTAAAACATTTTTGAGTAAATTTGAACACACCCTTATAGGTTACCACCTACGACTAAATACCCAATTTGTATGTTCGATTATATATCTATATTGTATGTTTTTCTATACGCCCACTTATGAGTATACCGTTCGATTCAGAATTATATTTTAAGTCGATCTAAAAGTGACTGTCTTCCTGTCCGTCTGGATGACCATGTTAATTTTGTGAACATTTGAATCTTGTCTTGATGAAATTCATTGTATTTTATTATTTTCAGTCCAATATTTCAAAACAAATGACACCCTGGAACGTAGTTCTAATCTCTTACAACTCGTATGTATGACTATTTATTATTTAAATTTGACGCAAATAGATTTCTAAACAGTCCAAACCAACTTGTCTAATTTCAATATCGGTTCACACATGATCATTTAATACAAGTACAAATAACAAAACTTTATTCATGGTGTAGGGTATTTTCTCTCATACGAGTAATTTTAATCAGTTCAATTGTTTGCTTATCCCTCAGTCAATGAGCAAAATATATTTTTTAGATAATGTATCCGATCATAATTAAAACAATTAAAAGTGTTATTCAAACATACATAATACCCTACACCATTGTTCTGGCGAAAACATTTATGGACCAACACTCGTAGAATTATACGAAAGTGATTAAATTTTAACTGATTTTCTGAAGTGGGCTTTATGAAATTGAAATTCCGCAAGTAGATTTGGACGTATAAAACATTTATTTAGGCCAAAGTAAATTAAAATATCTTTCATTCTGTGAGTTTTATGAGTTTGAAAACCAATTCTTGAAGGACATTTGTATGGAAGATACCTGAGATATTAGATCAAGCATGATAGATTTCAATATGCTTCATCCTAGGCCATCGTAATAATACATACTAAACACTGTAGAGTGTTCAAAATGTTTACATGAATAGGCAGCTTTACAGGCAGATGTACTGGCGGATATCGCTAAATCGACTCAGTAATGTTCCTAATAGAAATAGAATAATAGAAAAATTGTAATCCAAAAAATAATTGTTATTATTTTAATCTTCGCAAACGATCTTAAAAAGGAAGACGATCCAATAGTAAATACTTTACTCCGATTTTTCCCAACCCTGCAAATTATTTATAAATATTTTATACCTGTTTCTGATTTTTTTTGGAATATTTATTTCGGTTAAAAAATAGTAATAATAAAAATATATACTTTTTGGTTTATGTTGTGTTTAAAACTTAAATTATTGTCTCATATTCTGTTTTTACAACAATTCGTTGTGGCATTGCAACATAAATTTAAAATTTTTTTGTTGCCGTTTCTCAGGCTGCTTTCGCAGTTATTTTTTTGGGCGTTTGCTATGGGGTTTTTCAATCCGGAAAATTGTATCTGTATTTTTCTTTTTTTTTTGTTGTATTTCTACTTAGTAACCATTAAACTAAGCGCAACATTACTTTTATATAATTTTTGTTGTTGTTGCTTTGCTTACTACATGTTTTATATTTATTCATGCCACACTTTTTTTCTTCTATGTTTTTTTTCTTTGGTTTATTAAGAAAATGAACTAAATATATTTGTATGAATATCTTTTGATTATTTTCTTGTCATTTATAATAATTCTGTGATTTTTTTCTCTCTTATTTTCATTTATTTTGTTTTTTATTTTTATTTTGATTTTGTGTTCAATGACTTTTCTTATTTTCGTTTATTATTATTTTGAGTTTAAAATAACTTAAAGTCCTATAATTTATTCGTAATAATAAAATATAGACAAGTTTGGATTATATATTAAGTTAAATAAAATAAAGGTAAATTTTTCGATAAAAACCATAATAATGAAATTATGATTTGCAAAAAAAGAATTAACAAAATTTGACCATATGTTTTATTATATGCATTTTACTCCTAAAATCGACATATACATACATATTAGGGTGATCGATTTTTCGACATTTTTAAGAAAATCAATTTCGTTTTTTTTGCAAAAGTGCAATTTCATATAAACCGGTTTCGGTTTTTGTAATAACCGGTTTCGGTTTTTATAATAACCGGTTTCGGTTTTTAAGCAATTACAGTTTTTTAGCAAAATATTAAAACACCTAAAAATAATATTATGATTAACTTGGTCATTCCATATTTTATTCCCAGAGGAAATCATCGAAGAACCCAGTATATATATTCCTGTATAATAACCTAAGTCGATTTATAATAACCTAAGTCGATTTAGCCAGAATTCCAAAAAAATTGGCCAGATTATTTGCTATTTTCCAAAGCCATTTGCTATTTAAAATCAGTGTAGTAACAAAGAATTTATAGACCGATATCTGTGACAACCTCAAAGTTATGATAAAAAACTTTGTTTAGAAAATATAATGAAAAAGAATGTAGAATTGAAGAAAAGTAGAAAATATTTCAGTCAACGAAACCTTTATTCATCATAACGAAAATTTTCGTAAATTCTTCAAATTGACGAAAAAATAAAAAATTATATTATTAAAAATTACTACAAAAAAATCATTATATTGATGAAAATTATTCAATTTAACTACCATATATAAGTTAAATTTATGAAATTTTAGACTTTTAAGGAACAAGGGAAGGAGTAGAGGAAGGGAAGGAGGAACAAGGGAAGTGTAGAAAATGTAATAGACAACTGAAGATATTGCAATATCTCTCATTTATACAGAATCATCACTGTAAAGATCGTTAGTTTTAGATGCAGTACCTTCCATATTACCTTTAATTAAAAAATTCATCCCACACAGGAAAACTTTGAAAGAATATTTTTTTTTAATTTTTTCTCTTAAATTCATAAAAATACACTTAGAAAATACCGACTATTCAAAGAGAAAAATTCGGCTTCTTCAATATTCGAAATGTGAGCTTTTCAGAAAAACCGAAACCGACTTAACCAAAAAAAAACCGGTTATAACCGGTTTTTACGAACCGGACCAATCAGCCTAATACACATACATATCTTTATATTCATATCAGCAACTTAATTTTCTATAAACAGCAGCATTCAACAAATAGCAGTCATGCTGCAATGGTGTTCATGCAAAAATCGCTTTTTTTTGTGATATTCAATAATACAGTCATGTCACCAAAGCAATTACTTTTATTATTGAAACAGAACATTTTGTTTAATAAATTAAGTTTTAAATCAAAAAATTCCTTATAGCGAATTTTATTTAATTCGTTTAATTTAAAGCTTTTAATTTTTGGTCTTTTTCCTTGAAGTAATTTCGTATCTTTTTCAAAGCGGAGATCATTTCAGAGAGATATAAACATCATTTACTGTCCCTTTATTTATTTCAACTACTATATTTTGGGGCAATAAACTTTTGCTGTGTGTCGTGTTTATTTTAATATGTGCCACCAGTAATTGTGGGCAGGTTTAGTTATTCTCTTTTTGTATTATTTTTTATTATACCCTATATTACATCAAGTGGAGCAATAGGCATTTTCATTCGATAAGTAACATTGTGATCATATAAGATCGAATTCTGGCTTATCTGCCATTACATAGAGGGCAGAAATTATAGTTATTTTCATTTGAATTTTTTGTACTTTCGAAATTTTACAAGATCAAGTTCTTGTTCTGATCTGTGAATTCTCTTATTAGATGAATCACTAATTACCAGATTATATACCAGTCTTATCCCTGCTATAAATAATGTTGGTTTCATGTTTGAATCCATCCTTACAATCCAAAGTTGTTACGATTATTTACTACCTTTTACCCGTTGCACTTTGCTGCACAAAAATTAACCTCAGTTAAAGATCTCGGAAGATATTCCACAAATTACATTTTGCAAATTGCCCCTGGCCCTATCCGTTCCAAATTTTTTATTTAATATTTGCATAGTAGCTCCTCTCTTCTTTTGAACCTAACCGTCCTATATTTTATCGAGTAAAACCGTTTGGAACCAAATTTTAGAACTTTCGCTGTCTTAATTGTTTAGATATTCGATTATAATTATTTCCTTTGTATGGGGAGTATTCCTCCCCCTGGAACTATCTGTTCTACATTATGTTCACTAAAATAGTTACTTGAAAAAGTGATTCGGACCAATTCTGAGAACTCTCATTGTTTTAGTTCTTTAGATTTTTGATAATCATTATTTACATTGTTAGGGGGGGAACTCTCCCTTAGTCCTATCCGTCCTACATTACGGCCAGTAAAAAAATCCCTGGGAAAGTAATTCGAACCAATTTGAATACACCCGCTTTAACAGTTCTTTAGATATTCGATAATTAATATTTGCTTTGTATGGGAGTACCTTTCCCCTTGATCCTACACATCCTATATTTTGATCAGTAAAACAAATTCTTGTGAAAATGGTTGGGGTCGAATTTGAGAACTTTTGCTGTTCTTTAGATTTTCTGTAATCAAAATTTTTTTTATGGAGGACAAATATCCTTCCTTCATTCTGCCCAGTAAAACAGTTATTTGAAAAATTTATTAGTTTTTTTATGGGGGCTACCTCTCTCCCTGATTCTATCCATTCTCCACTTTTTCTAGTAAAATAGTTTCTTGAAAAAGTGGTTGAGACCAGATTTGAATTTTTTTTAGGTTCTCGATAACCAAAATTTGTTTTGTATGGGGGCTATCTATTCCCCTGATTCTCTCCGCCCCACGATAATGAACACTTTCTTTGCCTCTGATCCTATCCGTCCTACATTTCTGATGTGTTGTTAAAGTGTATCTAAAATTCGTCTCCTATCAACCTCACTTGTTTATTTATTTCCATTTTTTCGTTATTTTATTTTTTACTCAGTTTCCATCTTATACATTTTATTATAATCATTATCATTGTTTAGTTAAGTTTAAGTTTCACTTTTCATATACAAAGTTTTTCAGAGTTTTTACCCCAAATAAAAAAAACCTCTTAACTCTGTTACAGCGACATTCTTATAAATTCAAGTGGGTGGAGTATTTTCAATGTTGTTGTTTTGACTCCTTTTTTATTTTGCTAAAATTTATTTCGACCAAATTTGGTTATTTGAAATTTGAGTTTTTGTCTTGAATAAAGTGGCAGTTGAGGTAACAACAAAAACAAAAAACATAAAAAATAATCTGAAAAAAAGGTGCATAACTCTGTTACACAAATTTTGCAATTGTTTTTGATTTATTTATCATTTAATCTAATTGTATTAAATATTTTTTCCCTCTCTCTCTCTCTCTCTTTCTTATGAAATTAATAAAGTTCATTAATGTTGGCTAAATTGAGGAAAACGTTTTTGTGTTTTTGTTTCTTTTTAATAGAAATAAATAACATAAAATGCAATTAAACAATTGATAAAGACAATTAAATTAGTTAAATAAAACTGAGAGAAAGATATAATTTAATAGCGGAGATATATAACAATTAATGATTTATTTTAGTTTTATTTCCTAACTTTTACAAGAAACTAGAGCCCTGACTTACGTTGTTCCGATTTGTGTCGTTTTTGATTTGCATCACTTTATAAGAACTGAAAAAATTTGATTTGCATGGATGCAATTTCAAGTTGCGTCGATCCGATTTGAGTAGTTTTTGATTTCGATTTGCATCGTTTTTGATTTCGATTTTCGTTGCTAAAGTCCGTTAAATTTTTTACTTCAGCATTGCGGATTACTATTTTTGGCATCACTGATAATACTTATCGTCATCTGTAAGTTAAGTTTTTAGATTGCGTGAAATTCTTTTCTATATAAGTGGTGCTAAGGACAAGTGTCTGGTTATGGTGTGTGATTCCCCAAACTGCATTAAGGACGCAAAAAATGAGTCAAATAAAAAGAAAATTAATAAGTGTCGAATTAAAATTAGACGTAATAAAACATTTCAAGATCGTTAATAAAGGAAGAGCTCCTGGACTTACAACAGCAATAACAATTTGCAACAGAGACTGTGAAAAAAATAATTCAATTAGCTGAAATTGCCACATCACTCCAAGATGGAGTCCTTCCTTTCAATTTTGATACATGATCAAAATAAGCTTAGAATGTCACCGAGCAAGAATGTAATAAAAAAAATATATAGAAAAAGTTGGTTCGATTTGCGTCGCGTTTCTCCGCCACTAATCAGGGCTCTAGTGTACTTAATAAAAAAGATACCTTATGATTATTGATTAATGTATTTCAATATATATAAAATTGAATCTTTATTGGTTTGGGTCAGCTAAACTAATGGACCCATTTTGTTGAAATTTTTACAGAATAAACCCCATATATCCAACTGTAACATATGCTATAAAAAATTTTGGTAGGATCTGGGGAAGTTAACATTCCCCCCCCATTAAACAAAACAAATTTTAAATAACGAATAAATAATTTATCTTCCACTTTCACCTAAGGGCAGCAAAGCACACCGGGTCTCAGCTAGCTTTCATCTAATAATATTTGTTTCTTTTTTAATAGATCTATAACTATATTATAAGTTTATTTTTTCCATTATAAATTTTTATAATTATTGTATGTGTAAAGTACATTTGTTTCAATCATCAGTCCACGTTAATTATGAAAACCGTGTTAAATTTCTATAAATTAAATTGTCATGAATAATTAATTTATCTTAATTAAACATTAAAATAAAACTTTCAATAACTTCGCAGTTTTTTTTCAAAAACTATTAAATCGAAATTCTAGAAAATATCATGCGTTGGAATTATTTATAAGTGAAATTAAATAACACAGAGTGACAAGAAAATATTGTCACGCCAATTATAACATTTTATGAAAGTGTTACTGAATTGAGTACTGAACTAAGTTTTATAATATAATGGATCACAGTGTGACTAAATCGATTTTTTGGGAAATAATTCTAAAATTTAGAGATATGAAATTTCATGTGATTAAAGTCTGGTCGTTCTGAGTTTATTTGGTGGCATACAGTCATCCAATTGGGATAAGGAAGTAATCGATAATCATCTTAAAGTTATTAAAGAATAATTGGAATCTATCTTATGGTGAATTTCAGTATTTGGTATCTATGAAAACGTTCGAATTTCAAAATTTACAATTAAAAAAGAATGTGGAATGTCATTTGATATAAAACTTTTCGGAAAAAAATTACAAAAAGAAACATTTTTTTCAAAGTTCCAAATTCAGATTAATATAACTTTTTAATTTATTGATATATTTTTAAATTGGCATCATTATCTTGATAGGGAATCTGGAACACATTTTAAAACTAACTAACTAACTAAAAATAGACAAGGGTGAAAATGGGTTAAAAACTTATTTTGACTTAAATGTCTTTCGAAACTATAAAAGACATCGTACACACGTACTCAAACTCTTTTGAGATTAAGAAGGACTACATTTTTGGCGAATTTTTAAAAAACGAACATTCCCAAATAGAGATGTGCGTTATTTTCACGACTGTGATTTAATCATTGTGATTGGTAAATCACTGATAACTACAGTGACTGAAATTATGAAATTACAGTTACTAATAATGTCGTTCTTTCCTCTTTTATTGCATACTCTAATGTATTTTAACGATTCATCTATAATTAAAATTATTCATATCCTACGGTGAATAGTGTGAACTCTGTAGAGGCTCCCATATGCAAATAAAATAATATCCTCTGTCGTCTTTTATTGAATCCTTTTGTTTTTCGTGATTTGTAATTTTTTAATAAAAATAAAAAACATTTTTCTGTTTTCTTTCGAAATACTGCGATCACTGTGACTGTTTTAAAGAACAGCGATTTAAAAATCAATTACGTTGAAAACGACATTATTAAAAATCACGGTATCGTTCATCTCTACACCCAAGGTGGTTCATTATGGAGAAACGCTTCAGCTCTTAGCATGTGAAATTTCTTTAAGATATTTTTAACGGCTAAAAAGTAACAGAATTATTTCCCCAACGAATTGATTTGGACACACTGTGTGTAATCGTAGGTATCCGTCAGGTTTATTAATGGGTTAAGTTTATTAATCTGTATTTGGTTTTAAAAGTTATTCGGTAATAAGTCCCTTTTGGACTGATTGAAGGTAGGAACATAAATCGATAATCTCTTGAAAGCAACAAGAGTTAATTTTCAGAATTAACATGTAAAGATATTTTGAGAATCTAAAGTACGAATCAGATCACAGGGAAATATAGAGAATAAAAAATTAGCAAAGTTCTCAAACATAGAGGGCGTTATTTTAGGTAAAGTTAGATATGAAATTAGGTTTTGTTAAAGAGTGAAATCGAAAAATTCTTAACATAAATATATGTTAATCAAAAAGAATCCATTTAATTTACAGTTATTTAATTTACAAAAAAATTATATATTTATGTAGTTTAAATCACTAGTGATGAAATTTTGAACCTTTTATGGAAACGCTTCCTTCCATTGACGATTTATAGTGATTCCATTACAGGAATCCATCACCACACTTTTCAATATTTTTTTTTTTTTTGCTTTTCAATTTTCTTTTGAATGATTCCAATTTCACACCACTGCCCTTAGCTCCGGGTAGTTTGGAAGATTTACATCTCTTGTTACGAATCCTTCAGATTTAAATACTGATCCATACAATATGTATCCATTTATTACTCTACATAAAAACACCTCTTTTTTAATTATTTATTTTATTTTTATTTATATTTCATTATTCCAACTGTCATTTTAAATTCGTTGTATGGAAATTAACCATAATTATTGTAGGTGTTGTCATATTAGTATTTAAGTACAAACACTTAAACATGCGATTCTGCCACTAAAGTCATTTCATATCATTTTCAAATGCGAGAAAAAAATGCCAAATGAGTGAAAAATAAATAAATTATATTTTATTATCATGTCATATCTACGAGTGTCGGCAGTTATGTCTGGAGTATAGAACTAGTCCAAGGTGTAGAACGAATGTCATATTAATATGTCATGCACCATTATTACTTTTAGGCTTTTAAGTAATTTTTTAATTAATTTTATTTTATTATATTTAAATATTAACTTTAAATATAATTATGGGATTAAATATTTGTTTTACAGTTATTAAAAAATATATTATTAAATTATTATATTTTGATTTATTATTTAAGCATTAATTTTTAGGAGTTTAAGTGAGTATTTTCACAATTTGATTTATTACATAATTTTCCATAAATTTTGTTAATACAAGACGTATAAAAATGTTTCATAGATTTAAATACACTGGGCTGCAAAAGTAATAAAAATTATCTAATTATGAAATATAATAAATTTGAAGTAAAAAAAAACGTTTGTGAAGGAACTTTAACTTTATGGATGAAGTTTTCTTATAACTAGATACACTGATACATATTTCTATAACTCATTTAATTTTTGTCCATTTGTATACCCAAGTGGTGAAGAGGGTATATTAATTTTGGCCATCCGTGTGTAATGCTAAGAAGAAATCTTCTAAGACCACAATATGTATATATAATGTTGCATCAAATCCAATCGGCTCAGAGATTTAGATATGTCTGAAAGTTGACAAAACTTGTTTTTTAAATTTATCCCGAATATTTATTATGTTCCTGAGAATTTTCCCATTTATAACCAACAAAATCGGATCAGTATATTAAAAAATATAGATCGATATTTGAGCAACCTCTAAGTCTAAGCAAAAGCTTTCATAAAATTGTACGAAACATTCAAAGGTCTGCCTTTAAACTGTTTCCAATGTTATTAAACAGTAGCGGGAGACGATTCCTTCAGATTGTAGGAATAACCCACATGATTTTTCTAAAGCCAAATAAAATACAAACCATTTTCAAAAGTCTTCCAAACACATCCGGTAAGGAGTCAGCCCGGTTAGTTCAGAGCTCGTACTACTTGGTTAAGTTAAAAGGTTTAAATACATACAATGCAGAAAATAAATGCTGCTAAAATATTAGAGAGCAGAAACAAAGAACGTTAATTGAAGAAATATTCTTGCCGATTAATGGATAACGAAACGTCTGTTCCGATAGATTATCCCAACTTCTTTGTCAAATGTTTTTATTGCTGATGCTCAAGGGAATGTTATGGAATTGTTTAAGACCCAAAATCAGTCAGAGTTTCCCAAAAAGTTCTGCATGAAGTTACATAAAGCCAGGGCTCTATGAATAATGAAATCTATAACCAGGAATGTTTACATAAAAGGCTTCTTCCATTCATGAAATGTCATAATGTATCAACTTATTTTTGAACTAACTTATTACTATGGTAAACAAGCCCTCAAGTGGTACAATAACATAATAATGAGGTATTTTTTGAGCTAAGACCAATGGAGAGATATTAGGCTCTGGTAAAAGAGAATTGAAGAACGTAAGGAGAGGTGTCCAGAAGTGTGGTAGATTTTAAATGAAAAGGTTCCCGAAAAACTGTCATTATTACTTTTATAGTGATCCGATTTTGCAGAAATTTTTACTGAATAATCCCCATATAACCGAGAGTAACATAGTCTATAAAAAATTCGTTAGGACCAGGAGGAGAGGTACCCCCATAAAAAGCAAATATTGATTATCGAATTTGGTTTCAATCACTTTTTCAAGGAACTATTTTACTGGTCAAAATATAGGATGTAGGAGAGGTTAGCCCCTTATAAGGAAAATATTGATAATCTGGAAACTTGGTCCCAATAACTTTTCCAATGAACTATTTTACAAGACAAAATGTGGGGCGAAAAGAAAATGATGGAGGAATAGACCTCATAAAGTCATATAAATATTATCGAATATTAAAAGAACTAAAACAACAACCACTTTATCAAGGAACTGTTTTAGAGGCAAAACGAAGGACAGATAGGATTAGGGGGAGAAGTATCCTCCATACAAAGAAAATGTTGGTTATCGAATATCTAAAGAACTATAACAGCAATAGATCTTAAATTGGAAAAAAAAATGTGGAACGGTTGGTATCCAAGGAAGAGGTAGCACCCATGCAATGCAAATATTAAATAAAATATAGAACAGGCAAAGCCAGGAGGATTTAGCAAAATGTCCATTGTGATTTTTCAAATTTCTTTCGAGATCTTGGACTGACGAGAATGGTTATGCATCAAAGCGCACCGGGTAAAAGCTAGTTTTATATAAAATTTCTTTGTTGCCAATTGGTGTTATTTAAACATATGTATCCAATAAGTTGGGATTAATTATTAATTGACTCGACGTTTGAATGCGAACAATATGAGAATATTGAGTGGGAATAAATAAATAAAATAAAAAATTAATAAAAAAAAATAAATTATAAATTATTAAATAAATATTTTTCAATATGATTTATTTGTCACATAAATATTGTTAAATACAATTGGGAATAATTACTAATTTGTCTGCTTATGATATTGTTCTTTTTGCCTTAATTTGTGCTGTTATGTCATTTTAAATCAAATTTAAGATCTTGTTTAAAATTCTTACAAAAAAAAAGAGAAATTATTAAATTAAATTATAAGATAAATTAATAAACAATGTATTAAGTTGTATGCATTATTAACAATTTGAAATTAAAGTCATAAACTTCTTATTCAATTCAATTCAATTCAATTCATTTCAATTACATTGTATTAATGTATCTACATATAAATGTATGTATTAAATGTGTAGATACATTTGTATCTATTAAATTCAATTTATTTGTGGTGGATTCTAAGGTTTCTTTTTCTCATGCTTAATTGATTTTAGAGAACTACTTAAGTTTTATTATAGATTTTATGGTTTTGAATATAAATAAATTAAATAAAAATTAACAATTTATTATTATTAACAAGTTATGAATTAAATATTTATTAATTTATTAAAGTTTGATTATCTTTATTATTTCTTGGAATAAAATTACAAACAGTAGTTTAATGGAAATTTTTTAATGATTTTATGATTTTGCCACAAATGGAGAAAATAAATTTAAATGTAAATTTTTAAAAATTCTAAGGTGAATTTTGAAATTAGTTAGTTGAGGCTTTAGATAAGATAAGAAGAAATAAAGAGTTTTCGAAATGATTTGGAAGTCTATAGGCTCTAAGGTGATCAGGTAGTTGGAGAGTGGCCTTCCAAAGTTGGCCATCTCGGATATGTATTAATATATGGAAAATAACTAAATATCACTTATTAAAATTGGATTTTCAGTCAAGCTGTAAACTTCTTATACAAGTATTTGGTATCCTAATAGTCTTGGGTATTCCAGCTTAACGATTTGAGAACATAATAAAAAACAATTTTTGTTTAATTCACCAGCATTGGATAGGACATGCGGGCAGATCTTCTGTATTTATTACCAGTATTCGTATGTGAAACAAGGAATTTAAAAAATCCAAGTTTACGTTCCAAAAATATCGAAAATTCCTAATCATTTTAATTATGTTTCACTGACAGGTTCACACAGTCACTATAAAGTGCGTCCTGCACTTTAAATTTATCAACTTTGGATACGACTTGTAGGCAGATCTTTGCCTAGAGCATGAGCTCTAAGTTTTTATTTAACATGAACAAAAAAATGGATTTATCCGCAAATCAATGTACCACCTTTTCCAAAAAAAATCAATTTTTAGATTTATATAATTTTTTAACGGATTCATATACACTTGGGCCTCTTCCTATAAACGCACATAACTATTCAAAATTTTTAATGTAAATATTCTCACTAAGATGTTATAATCATTAGTCAAAATGTTCACACAATACAACTACTTTTCTTTAAAATTTCTTTAAAAAATTCTTTAAAAATTCTCACAACTTCATAGATGAAAAATGTTGATTAAACATTTTTTCACATTAAAATATTCATGGAATTTTACTACTTAAAATTAATTTAAAAAAGTAATTTAAATTAAAAAGATTTTAATATGAACCATATTATTTCATCAGAAACGGGAAAAATCTTTCATTTAAACTAAAAATAAAAATTTATTCAATATAAAATCAACTATGTTCAACATTGATTTTGATTCATGTTTTTTTTTCTATGTGCCTTTGAAATAATCAACACGTGTTTATTTTTTACAAAGGCTTTCAAGGACTATTTATATACAAAAAATGGTTTTGGAACCACAATGCAATTATAACTAATCCTGTCTTCAGATAAGATCGAAGGGAAGAAGATGGTTTTATTTACCAGAGATTATTTAACCTAACTGCCTCCACGTGCTCCTGTCAAGTGAAATTATTTTTTTTCTTGTCTTAAAATAACGATAAAAAATCCCTAAAATTCCTTCCATTTCAAAACCCAATAAACTCTTAATTATTTTCTATATAAAAAGAATATTTTTCTTATTATTTTCCTATAATGTAATGAAAAATTTACATCAAAAGCTCTTCATCAATCTTAATCATTTAATTCCATTTAACAAATACAAACTAATTCTCTCACATTATTTAAAAATAGAACAGAATTTTATAAAATCACGATGTCATAAATCCTTTTAGAGTATAAAATTTCAAGTATCCGTAGCAATTTATACTTAATTCATTCATTCATTCATTCATTCATTCATTTATTCATTACATTTGTTAATAACAAAGTTCATATTGTCAATTTAAATTAATGTTAGACATGAACATTAACCGTAAGACGAAGCGTCAGCATGGTCCCACGGATGGATGGATAGACGGACATTAGTACTCACAAATAGGTTTATAGAAATATAAATGGGGTATGATTTTTTTGACTAAATAAGTGACTTTAATGAAAATGTGTTAATGTGAGCGTGTGAATGAGTGAATGAATGACTATAAGTGTCATTTTCATAATACACGTAAAATAACAATATAATAATGATATTTCAAACGCAAATGTAACTGGCAAATTTTCAATTGTAAAATGGATTTAAATTAAAGGAATTGGTAATGGCAACGGCAGGGGTTTAAAGGAATTATAATTTTAGATACATTTAACGCCCAAACTTAAACCCATAGCAAAATATTAGATAACTTTTTAAAGATTTCATATAGTTTGTCATCGTACCGAAACATACTCCAACAGTGTGAGTCATACTAAAATGATTCTGTTATTTAAAGCATCTTAATAAAATATCAAATGAAATGAGATGTTTGCGACCTGATTCGAAGCTGTACGGACCTTTAGTCAATTTTAAAATTGACTAAGTTTAGATAAAGCTTGTTTGTAGAACTTCAACTTAAGTTCAGTATCGGAAAAATCCAAAATTCGATTTCATTTCAAGTTCCAAATTTTACGGAATCATATTTTATACGATTATTCATCAGAATATATTTAGAATATTTAGAGAGAATCGAAATCATATTTTTAATAAGTTTTAGCCCGATAACTTTATTTAACTTGAATATCTCTGAAACTATAAAGGACACCCTGCACATGGAAACTATTTTTATAAGGATTAACAAGGACTATACACATTTAAATTACTTATGTTAAAATTTGTAAATGAATTTAAAAAATCGACATACCATGGTGGTCGACTGAAACCGAATGATTCGGTTGCCTAAAAATACATTTTGTGTCTCCGTCCGCCATACAGACTTGATTTAGATACTACAAATAATTAACATTCAGTTTATATAGGTCTACCCAATATTCTAATACCACAACTGGTGAAAAAGAATATCATTCGTGTATAACAGTAAGAAGAAATCATCTAAGACCCCAACAAATTCATAAATTCTTGCATTAAATTAAAATCTAATTCTGTCTGTTAGTTGGAAACATTCTCATATCCTCAATAATGAAGAGATTATAATGAATTTTGACTATTGCTATTTATATACGACCGTAATATAGATTGAAAATAGTCATAGACCAATATCTGAGACAATATCAAAATTCAAATTTAATTTAATATAAACAGAAATCAATGTTTGAAATTTTAAAAAGGTCAGTCCATATTTTCCCATAACTCCCATGTAAAAAATCAAAAAAATAAATTATAAGAGGGACGTTCCATAATTTTCTTGGAAATTATTTGTAGCCAATAATTTAGTGTAGGGTACATGAAACACACTCGTCTATTACGAGCACTTCGAGTAAAATTACAAAAAATCGATTTTATTTCCTCTACCGGCATTTTTAAATTTAAATACAAATTTTTAGAATAATTTTACTCCTTTAAATGTCTGACTCTAAGAACATTAACATAAATATACAAACATATTTTTTATTTTATAGCAGTTACCACACCCAAATAGTTTTCTTAAACAAATCGCACAAAAAAAAAACTATGAAATAACAACAACGTCCTCCTCTTGAAAAAATCATAATATTATCCAAAACCAACAATAACAACATCGTTTAATATAAGTGTGAATACCAATGAAAACGCCCCTCGTAAAATGAATTATTGATATGCTAAACAAAATAGCAACAACACTAACAACTAAACAAAAACAAAAAAAAGAAAAATGTGAATAAAGAAAATTAAATAAATAAACTTGCAACAATATGTTGTAGTTGTTGTTGTTTTAGTTGTCTTAACACTCACCCAAATATCAAATCAAAGTTAAGACAACAACATAAAATATATAACAAAGATTTCTAACTTAAGATTATAATAATAGCAACAACAACAACAGCAGCAGCAACTATAACAATAACGCCGGCAACAATAATAATGCAACTTATAATTTAATTGAAGCAACAAGTGAAACAAAAGTTGCAACTTTTTTTTGTTTTTGGTGATGGTAACTGAATGTTGCCAAGAATTTTATGCATGAATGTTGCATGGAAACAAAAGCCTGTAGAAATAAGCGATATTTAAAGGCAACAAGGAATTTAAAAGAACGCTATTGGGTATAGAAACACGTGGTAGTTAGAAGCGGCACCACTTGGATTAAAGGGATCAAAGTCCCATTCCACTGTTTTGCAAATAGCATTTTTTCCAGTGTTTTCAACATAATCCTGAGCGTTGCCATGATGGAAGATTATGAGCTCTAGTTATTTTTCGTTGATTGCTTTCCTTAAACGAATCAATTTTTCTTCTGAGATCGACTTATTCGATTTAAGCATCTTTTTATACCGAACACCCGCTCATCCCTCCTAATAAATGGCCGAGGTTTTAGTAATGGATCCACTTCTGACTAGATTTTAAATGCCATCGGTAAAGGTTGCAATAAGAGTCAATCAACCCCGATTTGACAAGACAATTTATATTCCAGTGTACTGAAGTCCCTAATCAAAGGTACTATATCCATTCTATAGATCTTAAGTCCCGCATATAGTTTACAGGAATGTTTTCATTTTGATTTCTGACGGCGAGCATTCGCAGAATAGTAGAAAAACGTTTCGGTAACCCGAGTTTACTTGCATGTTCAGTCGCAAAATGTCCTTATGACTATATTTTAAAAGTTATTTTGTTCATCCCACCTAAAAGACAGACTGCATTTTCTTGGCATGAACGTATTCGAACATATATTGTCACCCTGTTCGAGAAAATAAGTGAAAATTGAAAATGCTACTGACTCCTCATTAGATATGTTGCTTACCGAACTTTTCTTAGTTTATGATCCCTTTAATGACCAAGTGTTTTTATTCACATAAATCCATAGTAAATATTTGAGACAGCTTTCCCAACTCATCTCTACCATAATCGGAACTTTGTCATAGGGACTCTAAGTGACATAAGTGCAGCTTGACTATCGATAAATATTCAATATCGATATCAAATATTTCAACTTGGAAACATCATTGGGAAGAAGATATAAAAAACAATTCAAATAAATTCAAAATCGTCCGGCATGACACCAGATTCAACTCCACACTCGTGTTTGAGTATAGTTTTAGTATAGAACCGAAAATTCCGGAAAAAATTCCGAAATTCAGGTGTGGTGTTACGTAATCCAAACGTCATTCAACATTTTCTGGTGATATGTTTAGAATTTTCGCATGACCATATTATCATGATTTCCAACATAACAGATTTAAGTCTTACATTAAATGACAAATCAGGCGTACTGAAATAAAATACGAAAAAAGCGAGAGATAACAAGTAGAGGAAGCTAAGGTGGTAAAAGACAGATTACAGTTTTAGTAATTGACAGTGGCAAACACTGAGATTCTAAGTTTCTTGCTGAATAGATGTACATGGATATAGTATGTCTCTGATGTGGGGGTTTGCAACAGAATTTTAATATACAAAAATCTTCTGGAATTACAGATTTTTTACGTGTCAATTCCTCAGAGGCTCTGAATCATAATGACCATATCGGCTAGCAGTTAGATTAAACTCAGTGCAGTCAATGGTTAAAACTCAATGTGAAGATTATACTCACGCAGCCGAAATTCCATTTCATATGAATTTCTTCCGAAATTCAGGAACCTACACTGATGTTTCCTAAATGAACTGTGGATTTCGTATATTTTTTGAAGACTTAGGATTGGACATTTTTTATCGGGTCCCGGATGAAGACAGTGTTTTTCAGGCAATTTTTTGCAGCTCACTAGTTGTTAGAAAACGACAACTGTCATAGCTTCGTGGATATAGATAAGTTTCAACTCTAGGAAGCAAAAGGAAACGTTTCCTTGGTTAATGTTGATGATTTAAAGAAGTCAGAAATCGATGCCTTTTCTTGTCATAACGATATCATTGGATCCTACATAACAGCTTGAACGTAACTTAACTACCATTGTAGCCTAAGCTGATTCATCCAGAGAGTTTTAATTTTAAATTAAACACAAATTCTTTCATGATTTGTAACAAATCTTATGACAAATTTATTATTCACTTACCATTCACTTTAGGGTGTCAAAAATAAATAAAATCCAAATATAATAATTATTAATTGCATGCAAACTAGCAAAGTGAATGAATAAATAAATGAACGTATAAATGAATGAATGAATGAATGATTGTTCAGGTCTCAAAACCAAAAAAAAAATAATAATAATAATGACCACAACTAAATAAATCAACAAGAAAAGAACTAAAAACAAACATACAACAATTTGCAACACTGAATTGAATGTAATTTTGTTTCACAAACTCAAACTCCCAACCAACTCAAATCACCCAAAAATCACAACTGAAACAAATAAAAATGTTATAGTCGTTCAAACCTGACTATTTAATACCGTACACCATAATGTTGGTCATAGATAGCAGTTATGAAAATTAATGAACGACCCTCGTATAATTTTATTCTTTCATTTATTCTTAAGTGTGCAGTATATTATGGTGAAACGAACATTTATGTGAAATTTAGAATTTTTTTGGGGGGGGGGTTTATATGGTACCTAGAAGAAATTATGAATGACCCTCGTAAAATTTTGCACATCAATTTTTGCTTTTATTTATATTAATTTGACGACTATTTGTTATTGCAAAGTGTATGTGAGATTAATGTCCTTTAAAGTGATATTTGGAAGGGATCTAGTATGGGACCTATGAGAAGTAATGGACCGACCATAGCATAATGTAACACATTCTTCGGAATATCACAATAATTATTTTTACAAAATTTCGTTAAAATCACTTTATACTTGTGAACTAAAACCCTCATTCCGGGAGGACCTGTAGAGTGATCACAACGTATACATAGACAGCCAGCCGGACAGACAGGCGGACGGACATCGTTAAATCATTAAATCGTCTCAGAAAATGATACTGAGTCGAACGGTATACTTAAAGGGGGTGTAACAACATTTTCTATGTATGTTACAAACATCAGCACTAACTCATAATACCCCAACCACCTACGATGGTGTAGAGTATAAAAACAACAAGAAGGCGTTTTCTTTCCTGTATTTTAGTTACATTCACAACCAGGTGCTAGATAGAATGTTCATAACTAAATTCCAATCATTCATGCTTGAAGATATTGTACAATTTTTTTACTTTTTTTTATTTTTTTAAACAAAATTTAAATTTAAATGAAATAAAAATTTCAAATTTTAAAGTTATGTTAACAAAATTATTGATTCGATCACCTAAAGGAAATAATTTTGTTTTTTATTGATTAGAAAATATTTGATTTGTAATTTAAATAAAAATTTTGAAAGTGAAACAAAAATAACAAATCACAAGAAAAAGTTCTTTATTTTCGCAAATATAAATATAAAAATAAATATGAAATAATTTAAATTGATTTTTGAAAAAGAATTTCAATGCCAATTGTCAATAAATAATGAAGAAAAAAATATTATTATTAAAAATAATTGCCAAATACTGAATGTACAATGAAAAAAAATACAAAACAAGGGAGAATAAATTTAATTTTTATACACTGTGCACACTGGGATAGAAGGAAAAAAATTTTGAAAAAAAAAAACGGATCAAAACGTTATTTTTCTAATGGGCTGAAATTGAGACCTGCCAATCTCAAGGCCAAGATAATTTATTCATTAGGATTATGACCATCGTGACATCGTATAAATATGCTACAAAATCTATAATTTTTTAAACTGTGGAAATAAAATAGCCCAGATCTTGCTCCTTTACACCACTAATTGTTTTAAACGATGGAATATACCTTTTATCAGAACTGCCACAAATTGAACTTCTTCAAAGTGGAGAAAGTTTCTTAGGCGTGGAATCTTCATGGTACTAGAAAGTAAACAAATAATATACGCAAAGAATCGAGATAATTTATATACTAAAAAAGACAAAGTCTTAATCATACGCAAACATATTACCGTTCTACACCACAGCACGTTGGAATATTATATAAGTTTGTGTTATATCAACTTGAAGTATACTGTTAGACTCAGAATCTGCTGCCAATCTTAATATTGTGAAGACTCAACGGGTCGCAATTTTTAAATATATTGATCAAATGTTACAAAATTATTATTTTGAGCGAATGATGAATGAAGCCTTTAGAAATTGATCATGTTCGGTCCCAAAATCAATGAAGCTCCATGTTTGGAGTTTTATGCTCAAAGATATAAATATATTTTTATTAAATATGGACACATATAAATACCGTATTATTCCAAATGTATATGAGAAGGACGTCGGTACTTCCGAAAATCGCTTAAAAAATAAACAGTTAGTATGTTGAAGATTTACTTTTCCAAAATTTACGATAATTGATTAATAATTTCCTATAGCCCTTATAATGCCCCCACTTTAAAAAATTATCGCAAATAGCATATCTGCATCATGTTGTAGAGTCTTATTTAGTCTTAATCAACAATTACACTTTTCTTTTATTTTTTCATTATTGTATTTCGGTAAATAGTTTTTGAATTATAACAGCACAAAATAGGCCAAACTCCCATTATATATGGAGCTGAAGGCATATTTTTGATATTATTAACCCATTGTTATATCATGTCACTGTGGTACTATTGACGCTAAGCCCAAGACCAGTTAAAGAAATAAAAAAATTAAGAGCACAAAAAGAGATCACAAAATATCTTATACTAGCTAAAAACTGGTCCTTGAAAACTAACCCCCGTGAGGATAAACAGTTCTTTGACGAATTGATTGGACTAATTTTTAAAACTCTAACTGTAATAGTTCTTTAGATATTTGGAATAAATTCTTTGGTGGAATTTCTCTCCCTGATCCCACCTAAATTTTTATACACCAAATTACTTCCGGATGTATCATTCTCTGAAAATTTCAACAATATCGGTCCATTAGTTTAGTTGTCTTTAAGTTCTAAACAAATAGAAATATAACAGACAGATATATTTCCAAGACTTAAACGTACAAACGTGTACAACAGAAAGAGATCTTATGGTATTTAAAATTATTATCACATCAAATATCTTCCAGCTCAACATATCGATTTAACCATAAAAATATTATTCTTTAGTTGTTTTCAATTTAAGCTCCATTTTCTTTAAATAGAGTAATTTATCTTCCATGTTAAACACTGTCCACCCATCATCCATCATCATGTATACAAAAACTTTGAAAGTCAATTGAAATACTGAGAAAAAAATGAAAAAGAAAACGCAAAATATAAAATAGAAAAAAATTCTAAAGGGTCTTCATACAAAAGTGATTTAATGGTAAATTTTATTAGGAAGATTTAACATAAATTTGGAATAAATTTCGAACGTTAATACCCATGACATTTTAAAGATCTTCTCAATATTTGAATGAAAGGCGAGAGATATATAAATCTGAGCTCTGATTAATAACAGTCCAATAATTCTTAACGATTTTTATAAGGATACGAAAATTATGGCAGAAAAACGAAATTACTAGAGAAAAAAACATGTCATTGAAAAGAACACAATTCATTAACAGTGATTCTGCTAAACTGGACCAAGATCACATAAATTTTGGGAACATAATTCATATCCTGAATTATTCAAAAATTCTTATAATTCAATTCTGAATTTATTTCACTTTTTAGAAATTCGGTTCAGAATTAGATAAATCGGTCTTGTTTTTGATTAAACTCTATGACATTGAAGGCAATAGTTCAAAGGATCCCAAAACTGTTGTTATTCAGAATTTATTTTGGAATTAAGAAAATTTAATTTTGAAAAATGTACTTTATTATGATTTAGAAAATTACCGTTTGAAACATATGATTCTAAGGATTTCAGTATTGGATAGTACTTACTCTGATATTTTTCAGACCTCAACATTTATAAAATTTAAAAAATTCAAATTTTCTTTTTTATAAAAATGTGGAAAATTTAAAAAATTGAAAAAAAATGTGCGCAGATTCTAATTAATATCCTTGAGAGCTATGTTTCAGACGATTTCTGAAATGTATGGTACAAATTAGAAATTTATTTTAGAACTGAAAATTTTACATTAAATTAAAAAAAATTAATCTTGTAAAACTCCATGCGGGAGCTGTACAACAAAGCTACGTTTGTAAGGATTTTAGAACTGTTTGAACCAAAATATATAGAAAATTGTAAAAATCGGTTAAAATAAAACATAAAATCATCATATCGATCTTAGTGATCTTTCTTGGGAATAAATTAGAAAATATTTACTAAAACCTCTCTTTTTGTAAAACCCTTTACAAGTTAACAATCTGGCCTTTCAAAATGTGTATTGATGCGTGTTTCTTTTTTTTCTTTACTTAAATATCGTATTTAATTTTGTTTTCATGCTAATAAAATGTTAATTATAAGAACGAAATATGAATGTAAAATAATTTGTATGTGAATAGAAGAAGAAGAAAAAAAGCTTAAGCTTTGTAATCGGTCAGTTTTGATGTTTGATTTTGCAAAAATACAAATAAATTCATTCACGTTTTAAATCATATGAAATTACAGAAAAACAATTAATTAATACTAAAACATTTTAAAATTTAACCACAAAAATTATAATATAGTTATTTTGTTAATTGTATTTCTTTGTGCACACTACAATAGGTAAATTTGACAATATTAAAAATAACAAGTAAAAATTCTATATTTATTAGAAGCCTTTTTCGTGAAGAGGGGTTTATAATAAGTGGATAATATTAAGAGTTTCATAAGTTTGTCACAATGTTGCAGAAATGGGCCTTATCTGGGAACTGTTATTAAATATGGATCGAAATCAAATTATGGTCAGTCATAAATAAAATTGTACCGAATTTTATTAAAATCGACTTTGAATTTTATAAGATCGAATCAAATTTTCCGAGAAAAAGTCTTAAATAGGAGCTATTACGGGAAAGGACATTTAATAGGAGCTATAACAAAATATTGACCGATATTCAAACTAGTAACATATATATTTAAGAATAAGATAACTTATTTTATCAAATTTCAATGAAATTGCACAATATTTAAGAGTTTCATAATTATTAAATCATATACTGGGTGAGGGCCTTATATGAGAGCTTCAATTAAATTTAGACCGATAAAAAATTAATTCATATATTAAAAACAGTCATAGGAATAATTGTGCCCAATTTGATTAAAATGAGTTCATATTTAAGAGTTTTATAAGCTATAAGTCCTTATGCCGGATCTATAGTATAAACTGGATCGATATACCTCAAGTCATTAACACATATTCAAAATAGTTAGAAAGATAATTGTTGCGAATATCTATAGAATTGGTCTATATTGAAGAGTTTTATAAATTTGAAACAATATTTGGAAAGAGTCCTCTATAGGAACTATAACTAATTATGGACCGATATTAAGGACAGTCATAAAAGCAATTTTACCAAATTTCACAAAAATTGGTTAATGTTTAAGATTTATATAAGCTCAGACCTGTTATCCAAGAAAGGCCCTCATATGGGAACTATAGAAAATATGAAGCGATATTCATGAAATTAATGATATATATTCAAGACAGTAAAAAAATAATTGTCTCGTATTTCATAAAAATTGGTTCAAATAAACTTAAAACCCAATTTCGGCAAAGGGGCTTTATATGAGAACTAGTGCCATTAATGACAGAAGATGGTGGTTTATTTTATAAATATGGCAAATTTTGTAAAATGGTCTTTAAAATTGCGATTTATATGATAGACTGCATTTTGGAGTGCACAAAAATTTTACATATTTTAGCCTCTAATTTTTTCTACTGATCCGATTTTGATGATTTTTAGCATGATGATGAAGTATATATATAGTTACATTTTACAGCAACTTGTAGAAACGATCTCTTCTGAATTTTAAGGTTTCCTCAGATATCGGCCTATGAACCGATATATCAGTTCATTAGCAATCTGAAGAGAACTACAACAAACATCCAAGTCCATTTCAGTATTATTGTGCACGGAAAAATATCTTCAACAGATGAATGAACAGACTATACTAAATCGTCTCAGTTTTCGATATATTGCATGAATATATACACTTTAAAGGTCTTCAGACAATTATTTCTTAATGACAAAGTTAATAATTTCGAGATTAATAAACTTTATCAGATTATTTTAATTAAATTCGAGTTAGTGTTTTGGAAAAGGGCACAATATCAATATAGAAAAAAATATTATAAACTAAAATCATCTGTTGAAAAAGATCATACTCATTGTAGGGCACCATTGGATCAACCATAAACTTCTTTAATAAAAAAATAATAATTAAAACATTTTCGTAAATGTTTTAATTTTAATTAACCTAAACATACAATAGAGTTATTGCCAATGTTTGCTTAAATTTTATTTTATTTTGCTTGCCACACACCACACACCACACACACACAACCATAACCACCACATCCACATTCACACACATTAAAGTACTTAAAAAATTATTATCTAAATAAAACAAATTAAAAACTTTAAAGGAATTAATAAAAAATTTATAACAAGTTACAAGTGGTTTTACTAATGAGTTTATACGTTTTCGCCTCACTAACTAAATAAATCACAAACTAGCTGACCGTTTGTCTGTCTGTCTCTCAGTTTGATTTTATTTCATATTTTAAAAATTTTATGATTTTGTGAGTGTTTTGCAAAAATGAATTAATAATTTAATTTGTTTTTTATTTAAATAATTGTGTTCAAATAATGTTTAACTATTTCTAGACAGGAACTACACATAATAGCCGTTATGTATATTAACACTGAGTAACAAAAATTGTACATACAAAATTTTGATTTTTTGTTAGTATTTGGGAATGTAATATTTCAAGACCTACAAATTCGATAAACTGTAACCGATTTATAAGAAAAAATTAAAATTAGAAGATAAAGACACTCAGAATTGGTAAAGTATTCCGCCACTGATCATTGAAAAAAGTAGGAATTTTGAATTTTTATTTGACTCTGTATAAAATGTTTTTAAAACTTCAGTCTAAGAATTTTTTAAATATAAAATTATAATCAGAACATAATTCCAATCTGAGAAATTCAGCTTTGAAAATCACATTATTTGTAAAAAGATGTATAAACAATTTTGAAAATCTAATAGAAATAGAAACTTTCCTGGACGTTAATTAATTCTATACTTATAAAAATTTCGAAGTTGTTTAGTCTATATTTAGAATATATTTCAGATCGGAGAAATTTAACATTTAAAAAATATGCATTATAATCTCTACATGAATTATATCGGGAAAATTCGAAAAATTGGGTTAAATAAAATTTTTTAACTGATTTATTCTATTCTCTTTGGAAGCTTCAGTTTTAAGGATTTCAGAACTATATAATTTATATTTGGAATTTATTTCAAATCTAAGAAATTAACATGAAAATATGAAAAATTTGGAAAACTATATTTCTATATATTTAACGAGGGATACATAGAGAATACGACAAATCTGGTGAAAATGGACTTTTTGTGTAGATTAAACATAATGTTCCAAAATGTATTGATCCTAAGGATTTCAGAATCGTTTAGTTTAATTTAATTTTAAATTGAGGTTTTATATAGAAAATATAAAAAATCGGACAAAAATAAATATTATTAGTAGATTATATCGAATATCTTTGAAAGCAGTAGTTTTAAGAATTTCAGAAATGTAAAGTACATATTAAGAATTTATTTCCGATCTAAGAAATTTAGCTTAAATTTTTTTAAAGAAGATTTATTAGATATTGGAATAATCGATTAATATTTATAAGCATTTTATGCTGTTGATCTAACAAGCTAGCAAATCGGATCAGTAGAAAAAATTATAACCGTTATTTGTGACAACCGCTTAAAATTGACAAATTTAGGCAACGATCATGACCAAACGGCTTATTGATTTTTTCATGAAAGTTTACAAGTTTAAGTGGAAAATATATAGTGCACTAAAAATTTTTTGGATAACGCATATCTCATTAACTAATACAGAAATCTGAAGGTATTGGTTACATAAATAGTGGTTTAAAAACAAAATATTATCGGCTACAGAGATTTTGAACAGGGTACGATAGAGTGGTATTCCTTTACAAACAAAACTGGCACAAGAAATTTGGGGCCTTTATGAAGTCTTATGTGGAAAATATTATAGACAACAAATTTTGAAAAAGCGCACTGTCCGCTCGCTTATTGCTGGCACGCTCTCATCCCCAATAATTAACAGAGCTCAATGAAATTTGGCCTGAGTTTTTATTACTGTCCTGAGACGTTTCGTATTTAAAATAACAAAAAATCAGTTTTATATATTAAAAAATAGAGACTGATATCTGAAGCAACTCCTAAGTGAATATCTTTCGTACAATTGTCAATTATAAATCAAGTGTAAGTGTAGCACTGGAACCCTTAATGAGTCTTAAAATTAGTTAAATTTTTGATTATAACTTTTTTTAAACTAAACCGATTTTTATATTTTTTGCGATCAGTCTATATCTTTTGTTATACTAAATCGATTTTGCTTCCCAGGACCGCAACAAATACTTAGGCAAAATTTCATTGTGCTGTGTCAATTATTGTAAACGTGAGCGTGCCAACAAAAGACAGGTAGACAGACGGACACAACTAAATCAATTCAGATTTTGATTTGATGCAAGAATATATAAACATTACGGAGTCTAAGATGATTCCTTCTTTACCACTTGTGGTGGTGGGGGATATAAAAATTAGTATACAATTTTGCTACGATATTGCGTTAAATGTACCTCGTAACCAGTCCAATTATAAAAATCGCTTCAGTTATATTCAAATATATAATTAGTTTTAGTATTAGTGTATGCATTTGTCCATGTTTTAGTATGTACGTACGTATACAGCGTATGTACGAAATGTATTTGTATCAATGTAATTATTTAATCAAACGTATTCATATTTTCAAATAATATTTTTATAAAAATCTTTTTATCTCAAAAATAATATCTTAAGGCTCCTGGAAAACAAGTAGCTCGTTTAAGATTTTTTCTATACTTAAATCAAGTTCTAAATCATTTTCTAAATTTATAACGATCTCTTGGTAACGCTTAAGTGTTAAAATGTTTCTCAAATCAGTTCTAAACGTATAAGCCGACGTATTAATCACACAAATTTTTATTAGTTATCAGAACAAGATCATTTAGTTGGATTTAGTTGGAACATGATTGCAAATTGTGTTTTACACATAAATTTAAACACCACAGCTGCCTCACACTTTATGTGTTTCAATTAATGATGTAAAAATAAATTTATATTTTAAATGTAATTTAATCATAAACACACACACACACACACACTTTTACTTATTCACTTAGTTTGTTATTAAGTATTTATTCAAGTAATTTACACTTGTCTTTTAATCAGAACATTTAAAAATTGTTAAATTAATTTAAAATTTGTCCTCCTCCTTTCCCTCCTTCTCTGTCTTTAAGTGAATTGCGATAAAACGATTTTATTCTTGTTTGGTTTTATCTCGTATTTAAGAATTTTAATTCGTATTTTATGTTTTTGACATTGACTGGCTTCTGGTTTTGTGATTTGTTTCTTTTAATTTTTATCATATCGCTATCGCCTGACATTTGCGATTAAAAGGTGTTTTCAATTTAATGCGAGATTAGAAATTGTTGATTTAGGTTTTTTTATTTTTATTAAATATAAAAATTAATTTAATAAGATAATTTAAAGATTAATAAGTTTGTTTTGAAGTTATGATAAATTATAACCTGTTTATTATCGCTTTAAATTAATAAGTTGAATTTGTGATTTTTTACTCGGATTTATTGTATTCGAAATGGAGTTGAATTTCTTTTAATCTTTTTCGAAAGTTCAAAAGCAATTAAGTGATTTATAGTTTAATACTTTAACCAACTTAAACCTAAAAAGAGCGATTTGTGGTATTTTCGGAGGAAGTGGAGGTTATATAGGAGCTAAAGGAAACCTTTGATTGATCCTCCCAAAATTTGGTACTATGTTTTCTGGTCTTATAAATCTTCAACACACAAAAGATTATGAAAAGAGAAAAAATTACTATAATAATAGTATATTACAATTTATGCACTGTAAAGCGATTTTCAAAAGTGGGTCTTTATGGATGCTACGGACATTTTGTTGACTGATCATCTTTAAATTGCATTTTAATATTTTATTTGGGCTAAATTTAATTAAAATATATTTATATCGATGATTTTTATTAACTGAAATATTGGACCTGACATGACCAATTTAAAAAGGCTATCATCAGAACCTCTCTTAAACTGCGATCTGTAGAGTGTTCACAACGTTTTCGTTGAAAGCCGGGTTATAAGGTATAAATATTTATGAGATCATGAGGATTGTTCTCAGGTAAATTAAAATACAAAATAAAAATATCGATTAATGGAAATATCGAGACTTACGGACCTTAATAACTGGTGTTTGCCGGAGTTGTATTCGGTCTCCACAGCTATTTAATATAGTTTTGAAAACAGTGTATGGAAAATTTATCATATATTTAGCCGCCAGAGACATAAACTTTTTCTTTGGATACAAAAATTTCAATATTTGAAGAAGTATAATTCCCTTCGAAACATCAGATCAGTTTCAAGAAGTGGACTTGTACTGTTTACAACAAAGATCAAGATCGCGGTTAGGTAACAGCGTAGTTCATCTTACGAAGAGTGCGAAATATCTTTGTGTTATCCTAAACCCGAAATTATCATTAAGACTTAACATGCAACACAAAGTTAATAAGACTTCGCAAGAAGTTTGGCACACGATGGAGACTTCGTCCAAACTTGGTTATGGAATTTTAGTATGGTGGACTACAACAAAAAGATTATGTTGTAAATCAACTGTACATGGTTCAATAGTCAGGTTATAGAAATCACTAGTGCAATTCGTTCCAGAACATCGGCGGCTCTGAATGCCTTATCGTCCCTGATTACCGTTATCGTCATTGATTTATATATAATGCCCACATCTGCAAGCAGCGGAGTAAGGCTCAAAGCCCCAAACCCGAAATAATCGTATTGTGCCCTTGAATTATATTATACCATAAGAATCCTATCAAGATCTTTCAAAAATTCAAATATTCTCTAGAATTGAGTGGAAACGAAATAATATCAGGGATCATAACACTAGGATCTAGACTGATGGTTTCCAAACGAGCTGGTGTATAGGGGGTGGTGTTTTTTCAGAAGATGTTTTAGAATTGGCTTTTTATATCGAACGAATTGGCTTTTTATATCGATTTCCTGATGAATTCAGTGTGTTTTTACGAAAAAATAAAAATTAAAGTATTGTCGAAAGTCAAGCGGCAGTTTTTTACTGAAGGTCGATATAACTAAATTCCTATTAGTCGGCCAATGTAGATCCAAAGTGGAATAAGTTGCAATTACGCTTAATCATATTAGGAATATTATTATTGATTAAAAGCTTAAATTTCGGTGAAAAATTCAAAATTTGGTGAAATTTGGAATTTATAGTGAAGAATTGAATTTTCGGTGAATATTTTTTTTTATTTAGAAAAAAGTGTTATTTTGGCAAAAATTTTGATCTTTTTTTTTAAATCTTGATTTTTTGTTAGAAAATTAAATAAAATTTTTAGTGAAAATTAATTAAAAACAAATTTTATTTTTGGTGAAAATTAGTGAAAAAAAATCTATCTTTGACAACAGATGCGATTTTTAGTGACACTGCCAAATATTCCAAACAAAGAAAATCAATGTAAGCAAATATCTGACTACTTGATATTAAATCGGTTATTACAACAAATCTAAATCATTTTGTAACCCAAAACTATTTTGTTAAAAATGTTTTAAAATGCCTCCCATAAACTCCCTCTTAAATATCTCCTCCCCTCAAAATCAATTAACATCAAAACGAAAGAGAAAATCTTGTAAAAAATGTTATAACATTTACTGCGCAAATAACATGTAACAGAAATGTGTCTGTCATACATTTTACATTCATACATGACTTTCGGGTCAAGACTCTGGGGGTTTCTAAACTCAATTAAAACATATGACATATTTTACTCACATACAATTTACACAATTTATACTGATTTCTATGTCAGTTATTTCAATTATTTTATATAATATATACATAAAAATATATAAAACTATTATAGTTTGTTGTTGTTGTTTTGGTTGTTGTTGTTGTAACATGTACAACAAACATTTTGAACAATTAACAATCATGTAAACTAGACCCACCGCATACAATTGTAATCAATGAAAATGAAATAAACTAAACAATTTTACATACACACACACACAAACAAATACATGAACAATAACTCCGCATAATTCAAAAATTGCTAGAGGCGATACGGCAGCAACAAAAATACAAACAAAATCATGTTGCAAGTGATGAAATAAAAAAAGAAATAAAACAAAATAAAAAAACACAAATTCCGAAACTAAATCAAGAAACCAAATATGGGGCAATAGTGAAAATACAACTGCAAAACAAAAACAACAACAAGATTTAAAAGTGAATTATACTAAAGCACTTAGACTCAAACGCCGCAACAACAAAATTGCAAAAGTAAACACTGTTTAGTGGCCAACAACAACTAAACATCAAGAAATCGGTCAAAAGATTGTAAAACACAAAAAATTAAAATAATCTCACAGAAGAAACAAAAAAGAATATGATTTTTTTGAGCAAAAAAAAAAAGGTTTATCAAAAATTTGGGATGGGCCGTGATCTGGACCTCAACTTCCAAATAGATTGATTATGCAAGAATTATTATTTTAAATAAATTATAAAAAAAAATATTAATTGACCTCAAATGACTTCACAATTCACTAAATAAAATTTGAAATACAAGTATGAGTGCTATATTTACCACCACAAATAAATGTAAGTAAATATGTTATGTTTCGTACATACACTTACATACTTTTAATTTAATAGTTTTGAAATATATCACAGGGACACTTCAAAAGTCATAAAAATTGTTGTATTTTTGGCTATAACTATATCCCACTGAACCGATTTTGATAATCTTGGGAATGCTAATGAAGTAAAGTTCTAAGAACTTCCAATGCCAAATTCTTATTCTAATTTGTCGCTCAACAAAAGTTCTTCGCTGGAACTTAGAGGTTGCCTCATATATCTATCTATATCTTTTCTGAATCGATTTTGCTGATTTGCTGCAAGAATATATATACATTATAGAGTCTGAGATGATTCCTTCTAGCGTTACCACGAAAACAAAGTTATAATGCCCCCTTCACAACTTGTGGTGAATTGTTAACAAAATACAAAACATAAATGGGCGTCAAACATGTCGTACATTGTATCAAATGCATTAAAATTTATGTCTCTTATTTTGCTGGTTAAAACCACCAACAGTTTATGCAAATGTCATAAACCTTGACATTGACTAAATATCAAGAAAATAAAAAAAAATTTAATGTACAAAAAATATTTTTAAAACGCATTTTTATTGCAACATTATGACCATAAAATGTAGTCAACCATCGAATCAAACAAACGAACAAACACACACACACAACGTTACTAAACCAATCAAGTGCAAAAACATTTTAAACATTTTTTTTCCCATAAACGATTTTATCAAAATGTGTGAGTGTGTGTCTGTGTGTTGCCACTAACACCAATACCATGACTATCATTACAAATCGTTGCAACAATTTTCACTAACATAAAAAAACGAAAAGGTGTGAAAATCACGCAACATGCATTCAGTTACACTCAGTCACACTCACTCAATCACACATACACACAGACACACACCTCCTTCAGTTGAGCTGCATTTTATAAAAACAAAAATCTAACAGCAACAAAGAAAATTTACTATCATAACAAAATGTTTGCCACACGCACATTTGTGGCTTTTTCCCAAAACAAAAAAGCAAAAAAAAAAAACAACATTTTCCAGTCACGTTACAAGTAACAACATTTAATGTTTTTTTTCGCTCCACTACAAGCTGAAAATGACAGTTTGGCGACAAGTTAATTTAAAGAGTTTGAAAAACCCAGTAGGAAATAAGTTCCTGTATGGAATTAAGTATATGTTACTGTTAAAGAGACTACTGGTCCCAGAGGTAACTATTTTGAAGCGGTAAAAAGGTGTCGTTACAGTGCACAGTAGGTCAAAATCGATTAATTTTAAATAAACCTTTCACTTAATATAATAATAGCAGGAAAGTATGAGAGAATGGATACCGCCAGGGCACCATGGGCGGAGTTATAAGGGTACTTAATGGTACTTAAGTACCTCGGACATGCAATTTCTTTGAAGCGCGCTAAATTGAATCAGTTTATTTAATATATACCCCAAAATATTGCCTCGAACATGTTTAAATTTTTTTAATTAATTATAAATCTAAATTATATATCAAACAAAAAAGATTGAGGTCAATTTCTATCCAGTCCAAAAATAAACAATTTACTAGTTTTCATCTAAATGAAAATTTTTCCTGAAAACATACATACAATTTATACTTTTCTTAATAGTTGCATTACAACAAATGCACTATTTTAAATTTTGTATCGAAAAGCTGTAGATCTTTAAGTCCAGACACTCTCTAATTCGACCCTTTTTATTCAAAATTTTTTATTTTCCTTCTATGTTTTAAAATTTTGAAACCTGCATTTTAAAACAAAATTGAGTCCACAGATAATCTAGAAATTTAAATGGACTATATTTGTAGGAATTGTGAAGGCTTTTGTGTAAACTGTCTAGTCATTCTGCGGACAATATTGGCTTTGTTCGAGATAACATGATAAAATGCTGACAATATCAAAAATAATACAGTTATTTTAAATCAGCATAATCAAATCAATGTGTTCACAATAGATCTGAATCACAATTTGGATCTGAATGTAGAACCATCAGTGTATACTATCACAATTTGTTCGCGATAGATTGACAGAACAGACGTGAATTTTTACTTCACATAATGTCTGACAACTGAATATCTCACGAATATCAACAAAACATAACCGTTTAGGCTTGTTGAATATGTATACAGTTATATTTTTTAGGAACCTTTATTACAATAGAATCTTGCGCAGATATTGGTTCCATAAATGATTCAGAATATCCGATTTATTGTTATAATTTTTGATTATGCGCATTATTGGGCTCTAAAGATTTTATTTCTGAATGCCAAAAAGATCCTAAATAGATTTACTTTCAAGTGGTTCATGGACTAGTTCTCTTTGACCAAGTTTTCGATCAGAATTTATACAACTTTTTATAAACATCTACATTTTAAACCTTTCAAAGGCTTAATTTTGGGAAGACGTACTAAATTTTAAATAAAAAAATCAAGATCAGGTCACCCGAAAAGATTTGAATATAAAAAATGTTCATTATTCCTCGATAAAGATTGTTGTTGTATTGCTATTGGTAATAAATCAATGGCGAACCCGAATGTTCCTAAAGTCATGGACTTCGCTTTGTATTTAGTTGATCACCAAACTACCAAACATGTGGCCATATCATTTCATCGTGACATTACCTAGACACTTGTTGCTAAATCGGTCAAAAACAAGTCGGAACACAATGGATGAACTGCAATGGTATAACTCCCTTAATGCCCAAACATTGTTTCTTCTTACTACCATTTGCTTTGATTGACGTTGGGAAGCCGTACACATCCATAAATTTCTCCTGTTGGATAAGCAAATTCAAACTGTTCCTAAAGTCTTCTATTAACTATTTCCGTGACTGAAGATTTTAATTCAAATGTATGAGAGTCTCACTTTCGTTTAACAAGGAGCTCAATGCAGTGTTACCGTTGAAGCGACTTTAGTCGCAAATTTCGACGTTTTCAACTGCTTGTGACTTTCTGTGTACTTTTACAAATTTCCCCTTTTTGTCTCCTTTTTTGTAATTTGGATTTTCGGCTTAAAACTTAACGAAATTTCATCGATGGAATCAAACAAATTAAAACGAATTCGAATAATGGAAGTCAAAATCGAAATGATAAATTTAATAAAAACCTAATTGTTGGTTAAAATCCAAGATTATTTCAACATTAAACGGGAAAGAGACAATTTTTGGTGAATTAAACTTATTGGTGACTTTTGTTCCTCAAATCACCTTTTAGATGCGACTTTATTTTCAAAATTCCCTTTTTGTGCGACTTTTCGAAAAATCTCAACGGTAAAAGTTATTATATATCAATTCTATGCTTTGAAAATTTAGCTTCTCTTCAAACATATACTGACTTTGTTATCAAGTGTTATCCTACATGGTTTAAAACCCCATAAAAAATACACCGATTTTTATTTATTATTTTATTTTTTTGCAACTCATTTTGGTTTTTAACCAGATTTGTTGTAAAAACTCCATAATAACATTTAACTTGGCAGTCGTAAACGCATTATAATTTTTTTATATCTCCAATTTTATTTCAAAAATTTATTTTTTTACGTACAAAAGTTTTTGGAACGGTGACTTTTTTAAGGCTACAAAATAAAGTTAAAGACTGACAATTCTTGTGTGTTCAAACCTTATGCCGACTGTCATTTAAGGCCAAGAGAATATTGTGTGCACACATTTTGATAAATCATAATGTCAGTTATTTGGCATTAGTACTTGAACTTGCGTAAACGCAACATTGGAAAACAAGACAACTTTAACTCAAGGAAAACAAAAAACAAAAAAAAAAAAAAAGAAAAACAGAAATAAACTTTTATATGGATTTTTCAATGTATTTTATAGGATTTTATGGGTTTTGTTGTTGTTACTTCAATAATGCTGTTGCTTTTAGACTTAAACGATTTTATGAGGTTGTTTTGTCAGAAAGTGTCAGTGTGACTGCACCAGTTGTTGTGAGCATATGTACGGCTGTTGGTTGGTATGTTCGTATGAACGTATGTGAGTAAATGTGATTTTATGATTATTTTTTGTACTCTATACTAAAACAAGTGGCGAAGGAGGGTATAATAAGTTTATCATACTGTGCGAAACACTAGGAGAAAACGAATAAATATTTGGCTGTCCCTTAGGTTTGAGGCAGATAACTAACGGATGTACCGAAAGCATTCAGTGAAGACTTTTGTAACCAAAAGCAATCGTCCCCCACGATCACAAAATATGTAGAAAAGTGATGTAATGCGTTCAACCACATTATCGCCGTAAGATGTATCGTAGTAGGAGAGAAAAAGCGCACAATTATGTATTGCGAAGAGGCTATAAAAGAGACAATAAGACATCTCCTAAGTCTAGTCCGTGTCGGAATTTTAGTAAAGTGAATAAATATTTGGTTATATTTTCAGACATTGAGAAGTATAAATAATAAGTTAAAAGTAGTCCGGAGGAAAGACTGAATTGTAAAGTGAAAAAATATTTTCACCTTTTTCGAAACAAATTCAAAATTATTTTCACAAAAATTGTTTAAATTTTGTTTTGAACCCAGATATATTTAATTTTTTTGACCCCAATTGAGTCTACAAAGTTAAACAAATTAAAATAAGTGTGCCAAAATTTTGTCAAACGTTGGTATAAATAACTCTTAAAGTTTAAAAAATATCTCTATTTATAAGTTATTTTTTGTTGCAGAGGTATAAGGACGGTCCATAACACCATCCATGTAAAGTTTGTCATAAAAATCCTAGATATAAAGCGGTTCTAAATAATTTGCTTAAATAAGATTTGTTATATTCTTAAATCATGTGTTGCGGGGTTCGGTCCATTATTACTCAAAGCTCGATACAAGACCCCCTTCCGAATATCACATTAAATCGCATAAATTTCACAAATATATTGGTATTACATTTATACTTGTTTTATATAAGATAATTATAAACGAAATCGATGGTTCGAAATTTTACGAGGGTCAACCTATAATTTCTCATGGCTTCTCATTCTCGCATGAATGTTTGTTTATCATAACAATGTAGCTGAACTTCTAAGGCATAAATCAAAAGCCAAACTATTAACGTGATGGTTATGTATTTTTCGGCGCAACTTTTAGAAACAACAAGTGGTGAAGGGATATTTTATTAATGTTTTTGGTAGATTTTTTAATATCAAAACCGCGAAAGTGGATCAATATAGAGTCGCACTCCTCGTCCCTTGTAACCAAATGAACTTGTGATCTTCTATAATCAAATCAAAAACATGTAACTCAATAAATATTCAGATGTTTTTTTTATGGTAACTGTGTCACAGTTACCAATCACTTGTTCACCAATTTTAATCCTTTTATTCATATAATTATTCCTATTTTCCTGGTGAAGGGTAATTAACATTCGTCATAATCAACCCTAACATATTCACTGGTTTTTTTCTCCATTCTTGACTTTGCGTTTTATCTATCTGATGGTGTGTGGCGACTTTGTGTGTGTTTTTCTTAACTTAACTTTCTGTTTGGTAATGAAAACAATTTATGACTCTTGTTATTTGATGGCTGCTTTTTATGATTACTCTTGGCATAATGTTGCTGATTTTTATTATTCTTTCAGTTTCTATTTTTTTAGACTCAAATCCGTCAGATATCTTAGTGAATAATAAAAAAAAGTTGCTTTACATTTTTTTATATGTTTCGGATGCATGTCAACATGATCATGTTTATAGTCGTAGGGTGGTGTTAACTATTATTGTTGGTTTTACAAATTGATTTGTATTTTTATTGATTTGTTTTGACATCTACTTTGACTTATTGACTTTTAAATTGATTTTCTCGTTCTTTGTCTCCTTTTTTTCGGTTTGTTTACACTTAAATTAATTTATAGCTTTAGGTAGTTTTTTAGTTGTAGTAGTTAATTAATTAATTTAAATTAATTAATATTTTTATAAATCATATACTTTTAACCGCTTATTACAATAAACGCTGCTATTAATCTACATTACTGACATAAATTAAATCATTTTTAAATTATATATTATTTATAACTTTTTTCTCATTCATATATTTTTTTTGTAAACTTTTCTCTCTCAGTGTATTTCATTTAACGGATTTTTGCTCTCACATTGGGTAAGAACACAAATATCACATAATTATTTTTAATTTGTTTATATTTATAATTTATAATATTTTTCTATTTTCTTAAATCTGTTATTTTAAACATTCAATATGTTTCTCTCTACAATGTTGTTCAGTAATTATTGTAACTACATTTTTATATGATTAATTTTAAATAAATTGCTTTCGGACAGAAAATAGTTGATTATTGATTGAATATTTATTGAAATTGAAATGCAAATAAATCACTCCAATAAAATAATATCTGACAGTTAGAAAACAATTACGCACAATCTGTTTTAAATTATCATATAATTGTTATTTAAGTTTAAGTTAGATCAATAGTAATATGATCGATCTTGTTGAAAATCAATTATGGCTAGACGAATTGAATCTGTAATACAAAATACATTTTGAGTTCATTTCTCATATATAAAGTTCTAATAGCATTCTCTTCATGAAAACACTGTATAAGAGAATTTTAGAATTGCACCCCAGACTTTTTTTCGAAAATATTAAAAACTAAAAATTTTAAAAGCACCAACATAAATCAGACATGAAATTTTCGTAATAACATTCGTGAAGTTTGTTTTTTTAATTGAAATTCGGCCTATTGAAAATTATGGAGTGATCCAGGGAAATTTTGTGTAGGTTTTTCCTGGTTGCACTAATTTTATACCTACCAAATTATTAACAGAATAATAAACTTTTGCGAGATTTATGCATTTTAAATTGATGTTCGAAAGTGATCACAAGTAGAGGGTTTGAATTGATACAAAATCTATTCGTACCAAACTTAATGAAAATATATTTATGTACGTGAGTTTTATGAGCTCAGAACCCCATTACGGTATGAAATTTTTATGGAAGTTACCTCAAATATTGAATCGAACTTGAGCAATTTCAAAAAGCTTCGTCCTTTGTCCATAATATTAAAACGTAACAAACTTTATTCAGATATCTCAAAAACAAGGACCTATAGAATGTTCACAACGTTAAATCAAATAGTTTCTATGTGTCAGTTCAGTTCTAAATCAGTTCTAGTTCTGTTCTAGTTCGGCGCCTAGTTTAGTTCTAGTTCAGGTTCAATTTCAGATTCTAGCTCAGGTTATATGATGGAATCTAGGTCAGATTCTAGTTCAGGTTTTAGTTCAGTTCAAATATCAGGTTCCAGTTTAGATTCTATTTCAGGTTCTAGTTAAAGTTCTAGTTCAGGTTCAGTTCAGATTCTTATTCAGGTTATATAATGTGTTCTAAGTCTAGTTCTTTTCATATGTCTGGTTCCAGATCAGGTTCCAATTCAGGTTCTAGTTCAAGTTCTAGTTCTGTCTATAGTCCTGTACATAGGTCGGGTTGAAGTTCAGGTTTCAATTCAGATTCAATTTCAGATTCTTGTTCAAGTTTTAGTTTATGACCTAGTTTATATTCTCAATCTTTTCCTTTTCTTTCTTTTTAGTCCTAGTTCAGTTCAAGTTAAGTTCCAGTTCAGATTCTATTTCAGGTTCTAGCTTAGGTTATATGATGAGTTCTAAGTCAAATTCTAGTTCATGTTCTAGCTCAGCTTCAAGTTCACTTCATATGTCTGGTTCCAGTTCAGGTTTTAATTCAGATTCTATTCCAGGTTCTAGTTCAAGTTCTACCTCAGGTTCTAGTTCTGCACATAGGTTGGGTTGAAGTTCACGTTTCAATTCAGATTCTAATTCAGGTTCAAGCTCAGGTTTTAGTTCAGTTCAAATGTCGGGTTCTATTTGAGGTTCAGAGTCTGTTTTAGGTTCTAGTTCAAGTTCAAGTTCTAGTTTAGGACTTAGTTTATATTCTCAATCAGCTCCAATTTAGTTCTAGTTCAGTTAGTGTTCATTTCTAGTACTGTTTTCTGCTCAGCTTTTAGTTCAGTTTTATTTCCCCCTTTAGTTCAGCTTTTACCTTCTAGTTCATTTCTAATGCAGTTCTACTTCAACTCAAGTTCGTCGTCTGGTTTCGTTTCCAGTTCAGCTTTTTTTTATGATGGTTATTCAGCTTCTAGTCCAACTTTTACTTGAGTTCTATTAAAGTCATTCATACTTTTCCATGAACGAATTTGCAAAACACTAAAGTAAGAAAATGTCAAATTAAGACGGGTAAAAAACGTGACGTTAAGATTTAACTCACAAGCAAATAATAGATTGGAACAACCTTTGGAATTCAGATATTTTACTTATTGTAATATGGAACTGTCTTCTAAATCATATTTCTATTTTTAGTCAACCAATTTTCCGACATGAGTGACCATAAAATAAGGTGTCATTGAAAGTACGTGTTCATTATTGAATCTTTTAGTTATGTGAATCAGTGATATATATCCTTCTGTTATCGAACCTAAAAACAAACACGTTTTGAAAATGATATTATTTTCTACTTAGTTAATCAGTTGTAAAAGTACGTAAATATTTAGATTTCCAATAAAATCATTATATAACAAAACTAATTGCCCAAGATTAGATAGTTTTTCATTATTGGTACTTAATTGATATTAAAGTAAAAAAAAATAATTTATAATTTTTAGATTAAACTTAATAAGCAATAAAAAGCGATTACTTAATTATTTAATAGGACTTTGATTGAAACTCATAAATAATTTTGCAACATTCATTCATTCATTTGCATACAAAAAAAATTGTTACGTGGGTCTATAAATTCAGTTATGCTTCTCTAACACCAACACACTATTTGCAACAACCTGAATCACTCAGTATGGGGCAATTTAATTTTAGACAAACAAATGCAAAGAAAATACAACAAAAAACATTAAAAAATATTAAAGATATTTTCATTATTTAATGTCAAATGGGACAAAAAAAAATAAATTGGAAAAAGATATAAAATCTATCAACCTGACAAATCAAAATTCATAGATACACATACATGCACACACACACACAACAAATGTTGTCTAGTGTTAGATTAAATGTATTTATATTATAAAGATAAAAAAGTTTTAGATAAAAAAATGCTTTAATGCTCTCTTTTTTTTGTTGTATTTTATAAAAAGACATTCAATCCAATAATGACTCTACAGCTCTTAAAGAATTTGTCGATAAGAAAAAATATTTGCAAATTTAAGAAAATTTATTTTCTAACCAAAATGTCCATATAATATTAAAGTATGATTAATGTGTGTATGTGGCATAGAGAACTTGCACTATGTTGTTTTAGTATGTGGCAAGTACACATGACACAGATACTGATACACCCATTTAAACTACCACAATTGATATTGATATGGATTTTACATGACCTTTGATATTTCAAAATAAATTTTATGCTCAACTTAACTCAACACACACACACACACACACATATTTACCTATTCTGGGAAAGAAATTAAAAGGCCTGTTATGAAATAGGCCTTATTAAGCAGTGATATTATCAGTGTATTCTCCTAAAATATTTGAAACTATTTCAGACTTTAAAATCGCATTAAAAATGATTTTAGCACATAATATGGAAATCATTAATGCTATTTATACAGGGCCCTCTCTCCTCTCATATTTTATAGTTCACTTCTATGTGTCACTATATGCAACATTTTGTTTGCAACTATCTGTCTCAATATACAATGGACAATTTTTGGTTTGTTAAAATTTTACAAAAGAAACAAATAAAAATGCTATATTTGACTGTGCCGAACCATCAATACCCTGCACTACATGTGTTTGAGAACAATCTCATCATAACATATAATTTATATATTATAGCGACCATACTTATGTTGGGGTCATAACATGAGTCATATCTTTGACTATAACTTTCTTCTACTGATCTGGTTTTGATCACTTTTGGCATACTTATGAAGAACATGTAGTGGCATATAAAAAATTCTATGGTATAGCTTCTAGTTCATCTTTTTGTTTAGCTTCTAGCTCGACGTCTAGTTCAGCGTCTAATAGTTCAGCTTCCAGTTTATTTCTAGTTAAGCGTCTAGTACGGTGTCTTATTCAGCTTCCAGTTCAGCTGGTTTGACGTCAAGTTCAACGTCTATTAGTTCAGCTTCCAGCTCATTTCTAGTTAAGCGTCTAGTTCTTATTCACCTCTCAGTTCAGCTTTTTATTCACCTTCTAGTTCAGCTTTTAGTTCAGCTTCTAATTCCGCTTCTAATTCAGTTTTTAGAACAGCTTCTAGTTCAGCTTTAATTTCAGCTTCTAGTTCAACTACTGGTTCAGCTTCTAGTTCCATGTCAAATGCCATTGTAATGGGATAATGCCAATAATAGACAAACAGGCCGAAGGACGAACAAACCTGTGGCACTTGTAATGTTGTAGCGTAAAAACGAAAAAACAAAATTCTAACTGCCACATGCAACCATAAAAATATGCATGCGGTTCTTTTTGCATTATACGCGCATTTTGTGTTCTTTTTGGTTAAAATGGTTAAATGCATAAAAGTCATAGAGTTCACATATTTTTCCCTCCTGCTCATATTGGCCAATTACAAAATATATATAGCAAAAAAGCTGATTGTAGCAAAAATTTATTCACACATATTTCAAACACTTCCTCCCACCATGTTAAACATTTAATGTCAAAAATCTTATAAATAGTGTTTCTGCACTTGGAGTCCCCAAATTGTGGTTTTGAATAACAAATTAAAAAAAAAAAACAACAAAGAAATGAATCATAAAGTTGAAATTCTAAGGAATGAGACTGAAAAAAAGTTGAACATCTCATGTTGAATTTAATAGTTAATTCAAATATTTTCATTACTGAACATCTATTTTTTAAATCTATAACAACAAGATGATTTCGCTGTGAGTCAAACCTTAAATTTACAATTTTTTGTCCAACTTTATTTGACTTTTCTTAGTTGCGTTGTTTGACAGATTCAACCATGGAGAAATACACACTAAAAAGAAATATGTTTACATTTTTGAACTCTTTAGAAAGAAGTGCGCTTAGCGATTTTATACCACAAGTGCTAAATGAAAAAAATAGACCCATCCATATCCGTCCATGCATAATCATATCCTAATTGTCAGAGTTCAACAAAATCAAAAAATAAATCAAACTGATAAAATCGATTCAGAATAAATATAAATTCCAAAATTTGAGCAAATTAGTAGATTCAAGTTGCTTCAGAAAACCGAAAATTGATAATATGGAAATCGTGTGCATAATTTATGAAAATCTTGTTGACCGATCGTTAAGTCTCTTGTTGTAGGAACGAAAAGTATTTCCATATTTATGGGTTTGAGGGACTACTAAAATTCTTATAATATTCTCGGTTTATCTTGTATGTAACTACATCGTCACCAAATTCTTCTCTGATCTTGCGGACGGTTGTGATTAACCACATTAAAATATTAAATTTGTTTGTTCTTTAAGAAATGAATATATAAGTAGACCACAAGTAACACTTTTGTATGGGTAACGACCAATTGCTGCCCGCCTATGACAAGCATAATCAATAATCGGTGTTATAATTTAAAAGAGATCATGCTTTTTTATTATTATTTATTATTTGTTCAAAGCGGATATTTCGGTAATTATAGAGCCCTTTGTAACACTGATTGGCTTCTTTTGCCATAACTACGAATTTCTTCCATTCCAAGAACTTTTCGGGATAATATGACTGCTTTTGGATCCTTAATTTTTCTTCATCAGCAATATAAAATATTTAACCAGGAAGTTGCGAAAAATCTGCCAGAAGATACGTTTCGTCATCCATTATGCAGTAAGAATATATTTTTAGAAAACTTCAACTTAATTTTCGTGTTCTGTTTTTGATCGTTAAATTTTTAACAGCGCTCCCGTCAGGAAGGTTTAACTGTTCTTACCAAATAGTTTGAGCTGCTTTCCTACCTTATGTGTTAGGAGCTCTTTTGAACATGCTTTCTGTGTTCTTGGGTTAAGAAACATCATGTGAATCACTCCTTATACCTGAACCAAGTTTTCTATCAAGGAACAAATTCTCCCGATACAGTTTAATAATATTTGAAAGAGATCGTGCTTTGAATGTTTGACCAACTTGGAAATATTTATTCTGGTCACTAATTTAAATCCGATTAAAAATATATTCATTTATTTCATGATTAAATGATTTGTGATGGCACATTTTTAAAATATGACCATAAAAGTCATAAATATTGGAGATTTATGCCATTTGAATGGATTTTCGAAAGTAGAGGTGATATGAGAATTTATGAATATTATAAACCGATATTTGCAAAATGTTGTACGAAAGTGATTCTTAGTCTAACGATAATTATTTTTGCCATTCAAATATAAACGGACTTATTTTTCAAAAAAAACTCGATCTAAAAAAAATAATGTTATTTCCCAAAGAATTTTAACAAATCAAATTTGTGTAAAGATTTTTTCATTCTCATCTCTTATGAGAATTTATGCTTTTAGAATATCGACTCCTATGGAAATGACGACTTTTTGTTTATTTATTATGAAAATGCATACGAATAACAATTAGAATTGTTATTGTCAATTTCTAGATTTCTTTTTCTTCGATTTTGAGTCAATTACATATGTTTTGAAATTTCAAAACTGAAAATGCTGCACAAATATTGAGATAATCATAATTTCATGTTTCTACATGTGACATGACAAAACAATGCGTTCATTTGAACGCCAAAATCTTACAAAAAAAACAATTTTTCGGAAAATAATTTGTATGATTTTTGTTCAACAATTTAAGTTTACAAGTCATGATTTGACCTTTTTAAAAGATTTGTGTAATTAATTCATAAAAAAAAAATTTAAAAGTGCAGTAATTTTTGTTTTGAATGAATTTTTGTTTTGTTGTTTTTGTTAAAAAAAAAACTTAAATTTAACACACCCAATAATAATAACTTTTCAAGGCGACGAATAAAATCTTTTGAAAATTATGTGAAACAAGTAAGAATGCTATGATATATTCGGCAATGGTGAATCTTCAATACCCTCCACCACAAATATGGGTGAAGTATATTAGATGATATATCGGTCTATATCTTTTTTCTATACTGAAACGATTCTGCTAGTTTTAAATCTCAGAACTATAACAAATCCTCAGATCAAATTTCATTGAATTCTGTTAATTTTTGTGAATGTGAGAGTGTCATCAGCAGACAGACAGACGGTCATAGCTTAATCGATTCAGATTTCGATTTTAACCAAAAAAATTATATACATAATGGTGTCTAAAATGATGCCTTCATAGCGTTACATACGGTATGACAAAGTTAATATACCCTCTTCACCACTTGTGGCGGTAGAGGCTATAAAATTTTATTTGTTCTATGTCATGGAAATTGCGGGAAAAAACACAAGAACAAGAACTCTAACAAATAATGTAATTAAATTTATTTGTGTTTAGATAATTTATTTATGCCTTTATTCATGGTTATATTTGCCGATATCGTTAATAATTGACATAATTATTTAAATGAATTCTTGGCCAAATGTTAATAATTCAATTCAATTGATTTTAAATATTTATTTCAAGGTTATTTAGAAATTTGATTTGATTCAAAAATTCCGATATTCTAATAATTATTTTGATAATAGAACAAATGTTACTCTAGTGACCTTTATTGACCCAATTTATTTTTCCGGTTTCATTAGGCGTTGAAACAGTTATTTGTATTCAAATTGAATTCATTGTTTACTGGAACGAATTAATAATGGAGTTAATTAATTTGTACATATTTAATTGAAAAAATATCTGGTGTTATAAATCAATTAATCATTAATGGCTGTTAACCCATTAATGGTAAATGGGTCATTTAATTATATTAGAAATATAAATATTTCTATGATTATGCAATTTCAGTATTTTTATCTGAGTGTTTCCAATAAGTATTGACTATAAATCATTTCCTCAGCAGTTGTACAGTGGGATATTTTGAATTTAACTGCTGAATTTACGACTGAGATCGAAAAATTCTTAACATCCATAAAACATAAAACCTATAAATTTACTATTGCGATTTACAAAAAAAATATTTTTACAGTTTTAAACGCTTGTGATAAAATTTTGAACATTTTTCAGAAACCCTTCCTAAAACTATTTTACAGTACTGTCTCTCACTTTGCTCGAACAGGTAGTCCATCTCTGTTTAAAATCTACCACACTTTTGGTCACACATTTTTGTGCTCTTTGTGGATTTGCCTCCATTGGTAAAAATACTACAATACTGTTCTTGTTTCACTACAAAGCTTGTCCACCATAGTGATAAGATGCCAAGTCAGATCAGAAATAAGTGGACACATAATAAAGTATTATAAATCGAAACAACCTTTTTGTTAACATTTCTTGACGTAAATTTCGATATTTATAGAGCCCGTTGCAACAATCATTAGCTTCTTTTGCCGCAACTGCGTATTTTTTCCATTCAAAGAATTTTTTGGAATATTATGATTGCTTTTGGATCCATAATTTTTCTTCAAATTCCCTCGAGCATTAGCAACATAAAATGTTTGACCAGGAAATTGTGAAAATTCTGCCAGAACATCCGTTTTGTCATCCATTTTACAGCAAATATTTTTTTAACTTTACTTCAATTTCCGTGCTCTTTTTTTAGTCGCTAAATTTTTAGCAGCGTTCATGTCGAGAACATGTTAAGCCTTGTATGTTATTAAACCTGCATTAGCTTTAACTGTTCGTACCAAATAGTTCGAACTCCTTTCCTATCGTTTGTGTTGGGAGCTCTTTTGAAAGTGCGTTCTATGTGTTGGCTTTAGAAACATCATGTGGACCATTTTTTCTACCTGAACCAGGAATTTTGGTCTACTTTGCAATATAAATTAATTTGAGACCACTGTGTGATCAAAATTTAGTATCAACTGTATGTCCGACTTATAAAGTTAATCATTTTTAAGCCCTCAAATATCTTTTGTGTGTTCTAAAGTGTCCAACTTTGACACTCAGTGGACAGATCCATGTTAGATTTATAAAGTCCAAACTCGTAACCTTAACTATTACGATGTAAAATTTTATTGAAATCGCCAATTTTAAATTCAAAATTTCATATAAAACTAATTTTTGTTATTTCTTCTATTTGATTCTCAGTCTTTAAAGGGTTAAAATATTAACTAATAATCACAAATAAGTTGTAACAAAATGATTTCAACATGAGTTAAAATAAATACTACACAAAAAGACATGATTAAATACAAATGATTTAATATATCCCCCCCCCATTACAGCGACAAATCTCTAAACTAATTAAAATGAAAAAAAAATAAAAACAATTAAAAATCTTATAGATGGTCAAACCCGACTATGTAATACCCTACACCACAATGTTGGTTATAAATAGCAGTTATGAAAAATAAATGAACGACCCTCGTATAATTTTATTCTTTGATTTATTCTGAAGTGTACAGTGTATTATGTTTTAAAATGAATTTTACTGAGGGTACCGAGAAGAAATTACAGACCGACCCTCGTATAATTTTGCACATCAATTTTTGCTTTTATTTATATTAATTTGATGACCATTTATAATTGCAATACCAAAGTATATGTAAGATTAATGGCCTTCAAAGTGATATTTGGAAGGGATTTTGTATGGGACCTATGAGAAATAATGAACCAACCCTCGCATAATTTGGCACATAGTTTAATAACATCATAACACTTTTTGCCAAATATCGTTAAAATCACTTTACATTTAGGACTTTTATAAGCTAAAAACCTCATTCCGGGAGGACATTTGTATGGGAGGTACTCGAAATATTGAACTGAACATGGCCAATTTCAATAGGCTTTGTTCTTGGGCCAAAATAATAACATGTAAAAAATTTCATCGTGATATCTCAACAATTGCAACCTGCCGGAGGAACCGACGGATGAATGGACGGACATGGTTAAATCGACTCAGAAAATGGTTCTAAATCGAACTGTGTATTAAAGGTGGGTGTAAGACCATTTTTTCTATATGTAACAAACATCAGCACAAACGGTGGTGTAGAGTATAAAAATCATTTAAACGTTTAAAAACACCAAACAACAGAACACAAATAAATATATAAATAAATAAATAAATAAATAAATAAATAAATAAATAAATAAAATAACTTATGAAATTAAATTTATAGAAATAGAAAAAATAGATTTAAATAAATATAAAAAAAACATTTCCATTTTATATTCATTATTTTACAAAATATTCTGCTAAACCATAAGACAATTATATGGGAAAATCCAAACTCATGTAATACAAACAACAACAACAACAACAATAATAAAAATAATAACAATTAAATAATTCCAATTCAAATGATTTTCATCAAAATCATAAATTGTCATTCATATCAGAATCAGAATAGAGCACCCTGATTTCAGCTATAAACAAATGTAAAACGAACGATAACGCACAGTGGTCATAAGGTGCTATCTTTTTGGAAAGAATTCTGTAAGTTTGGAATAATTGAGGAATTTTATAGTTATTTTAAAATTGATTTAGTAAAATACAAGTTTTTGGCTGGTCTCGGAACAATGCAAGAACCTCCTTAGTCAAATGAGAGAAATTAAAAATTTTACTGGAGGGGATTAAGTTTTAATTAAGCTCTTATTGATTGCGTAAAGTATATTATATAAGTACTTCATATCATTGGAATTGTGCGTAATAAAGAATTAAGGCTAAATTTCTTTAAAAAAATATATAAAAAAATAATAAACTTAAAATTTGTATTTTCAGTGTAGTTCTGTGAAAACATTTGTAATATTTGAACTCATAAACATCGAATTATAATCAGAATTCCAATATTCGGTTCCAAAGTTTCAAAACGGCGAATTTTATTTTTTAAATTTTCCTTTTCCAATAAATTGTACCCTCTACACTCCACTCTTATAAGATTCATTAGTTTTTTTATAAAATTTTTGTCCTTCTCCAAAAACTAAAGAATTTTTTAATCAATGAAATTATGAGTGGAGTAACGGAGAAAGTATTTCTCCTAATGACAGACATATTTGCTTTAAATGGTATTACGTGAAGAATACTTTAAAAAAATATAAGAGAAACAAGTAAGAATGCTTTATTAACTGGACCGAATCTTAAATAACCTCCACCACTTACATTATGCAAACATTTGTGTGAATTGAATTGATTTAGAACATATTAAGAAACCTTTTAATCCCTAAACCGCATTTCGTAAGAGTTATAACCGGATATTGACCGAAGAATTTCAAATTCAAATAGTCATACAAGCATAAAACCCTTTTACCGGGACGAGGCTTTAATGGAACCTATAGACAAATATGGTGCGATATTCATCAAAAGTGGTTCAAATGTAAATTTTAAAATCGTTTTCCATTTTTTATAAAAATATGAAGCGATATCGTTTTAAATGAATAACATATATTCAAGATAGTGATTTTAAAGACTTTTATAAGCTTAAAACTGTATTTCTGAAAATGGCTTTATATGGAAGTTATGTCAAATGGTTTTTAGGGTTTATTTTTAAAAAGCACACACTGATTTTGAGGAGTATCAAAAATTTTGCGTATTTTAACCCATAACTTTTTTCTTTTTATCCAATTTAGATAGTTTTTTTCTGTATGTTATGATTTAACTTTGTCAAAATCAGGTTGATGTTTTTTGAAAAATTTAGAAAAGCTAATATTAGGAATGCTGAGGTTGTCTCAGATGTCGGTGTATAATTTTTATCGGACCTACTTGGCGTTACAAATGAAATGAAAAAAATGATAAATCCTCATCACCACTTGTGGTGGTGGAGGGTATAAAAATATAGTTAAGGGAAAAATAGTCAATTTTAAAGCCATTAAATTTTTGCTCCTTTAAGGAAAATTCTCGTAAATTACTGTTTCAAAATATCAAAATATACATCACACTTTTAAAATTTTTGTAAAAAATGTCGTACTAAATAGATCTCTTATATACATGTAAGTATTATAGAAATGTTTAAAGTAAAAAATCATAAACTAAAATTTTTCGAGGGTCGCACCATAGTTTTTCATATCAGTATTATGGTGTAGGTTATTAGGAAGTCGTTTCTAATCGACAATTGCACTTTTAATTATTTTTTCATTTAATTTACAAATGAATGAATGACGCCAATTTTAAAGATTCTTCCCTCATTCCCTGGACCGGCGAACAACTTGAGCTTTTCCAAATCAATTGAAAAACCTCTCAAAAATATCAATATGAAATTTCATCAAATAATATTTGTTAGTTCTGCTACAACAGAATTATTTCCAAAAAACCGTTAAGAGACCACTGTGTAACGTTAAAAATCTTTGCAATATTAAAATATAATATTATATAAAACTACTTAAATCTATAGTTTCTGTATTCTTCTTGATTTGACAGTGTAAAAATAGAATACGAACAGATCTATAAAAACAAACGATAATTGTGTTGTTAAAAAGGTGCGGTTGGTTACGACCACCATCACCATCACCATCACCACCACCATTCAGTTAAATTCAATCGAACTTCCCAGATTATAGTTATCTTACAAAAACTATTAAAATACTGTAATATATTTAATAGACTCTCATATAACGATTCAGTCTCATTATTTAAGGTTCAATTAGCACTTGCAGTTAAAAAAAATTACTGTCTTTAATTTAAACATTTCTGTTAGTGTTTTATATGTTTTTTTTTTAGATGTGGCAACTTGTAATTAAACGCATTTTTCATTTTTAACATTAATCGCATTTTTGTATAAATTCTTTTTATTTTTATTAATTCTATAAGTATTTCAATGTATTTTTTTCAATATTTATACCCTACACCATCGTGGGTGGTTGGGGTATTTAGCGTTTTTTTCAAAAGTATACCATTCGATTCAGAATCACGATTTAGCATTCCTCCCGGAATAGTCCAATATATATCACATATATTGTGATATATATATGAAGAGGTCAACTTAAAATAAATATATATAAGCTGAAAACGATGTATGAAATTTTACGAGGGTCGGTTCCTTATTATTATCCAGCCTAGAAAAACTCTTTTTAAAACTCACAAAATCTAATTAAATATTAGTATCGTAATATATTGCACTCTTAAAAGCAAATTAGAAAGTATATTTAAACGAGGGTCGTCATTTATTCATTTTTGGCAGCTACCATTAATAGCCTGTCTAAGTAATACTCTACACCACTTTGTGTAGAGTATTACTTAGACAGGCTTTATCAACCATAAGTTGAACTTGTGTTTTTGTTCTCTTTGTACTGAATTTTGTAATTTGCCATTTCAACGAGGTGCTCGTTATTTGTTAAGTATTTTGTTTGAAAAATAACGTTTTTTATTTAATTTTTAATTATTCAATTTTTTTCCACATGAAATAAATTTCCTTCATAAGATACATTTGCAGCAATATTGTCATAAGTGAACAATTTTAAGAAGTGAAAAAAGTAAAAAAGTACATTAAAAAACTGAAAGGTCTTGTTTTTATTGAGAAAAAAAATTTTGGAAAGTGGTTCACAAAGTCGAATATCCGACGTGCCCCAAATGGGCACATACACAAATCAGCCCACGGAGCACTACGTTATCTGTTATCACACAGTGTCTTAAATAAAAAAATAAATGGAAATAGATCTGAAACTTTCGATTTTAATTGGTCTTTCCAAAGGTCCCAAAGTTGGTCACCTCAGGTCATAAAAGATTTTAAAGATTATTATGCCTATAAAAAACCATGTCGCAAGAGTAGGATATCTCTAATAGTTTAACAGATATTTAGTTTCAAAAGTTTCAAATTTTAGTTTTATAAAAAAAATATAAATGATTTAAAATTAAGCTTGTTTTTGCGATTAGAGCGTTATTTTAGAAACTACAGCCACTTTTAGTTTTCTTACGAATTTTGATAAAAAATCGAAATTTTATAAGAAATTTTAGTGATTACAAATTAAGCTTGTTTTTGCGATTGGAGCGTTATTTTAGAAACTACAGCCATTTTTAGTTTTCTTACGAATTTTACTGAAAAGTCGAAATTTTATAAAAAATTTTAGTGATTACAAATTATGCTTGTTTTTGCGATTGGAGCGTTATTTTAGAAACTACAGCCATTTTTAGTTTTCTTACGAATTTTACTGAAAAGTCGAAATTTTATAAAAAATTTTAGTGATTACAAATTATGCTTGTTTTTGCGATTGGAGCGTTATTTTAGAAACTACAGCTATTTTTAGTTTTCTTACAAATTTTGATTAAAAATCGAAATTTTATAAAAAATTTTAGTGATTACAAATTATGCTTGTTTTTGCGATTGGAGCGTTATTTTGGAAACTACAGCCATTTTTAGTTTTCTTACAAATTTTACTGAAAAGTCGAAATTTTATAAAAAATTTTAGTGATTACAAATTATGCTTGTTTTTGCGATTGGAGCGTTATTTTAGAAACTACAGCCATTTTTAGTTTTCTTACGAATTTTACTGAAAAGTCGAAATTTTATAAAAAATTTTAGTGATTACAAATTATGCTTGTTTTTGCGATTGGAGCGTTATTTTGGAAACTACAGCTATTTTTAGTTTTCTTACAAATTTTGATTAAAAATCGAAATTTTATAAGAAATTTTAGTGATTACAAATTAAGCTTGTTTTTGCGATTGGAGCGTTATTTTAGAAACTACAGCCATTTTTAGTTTTCTTACGAATTTTACTGAAAAGTCGAAATTTTATAAAAAATTTTAGTGATTACAAATTATGCTTGTTTTTGCGATTGGAGCGTTATTTTGGAAACTACAGCTATTTTTAGTTTTCTTACGAATTTTACTGAAAAGTCGAAATTTAATAAAAAATTTTAGTGATTACAAATTATGCTTGTTTTTGCGATTGCAACGTTATTTTAGAAACTACAGCCATTTTTAGTTTTCTTACGAATTTTGACAAAAAATGGAAATTTTATAAAAAATTTTAGTGATTACAAATTAAGCTTGTTTTTGCGATTGGAGCGTTATTTTAGAAACTGCAGCCATTTTTAGTTTTCTTGCGAATTTTGCTGAAAAGTCGAAATTTTATAAAAAATTTTAGTGATTACAAATTAAGCTTGTTTTTGCGATTGGAGCGTTATTTTAGAAACTGCAGCCACTTTTAGTTTTCTTACGAATTTTGATTGAAAATCGAAATTTAATAAAAAATTTTAGTGATTACAAATTATGCTTGTTTTTGCGATTGCAACGTTATTTTAGAAACTACAGCCATTTTTAGTTTTCTTACGAATTTTGACAAAAAATGGAAATTTTATAAAAAATTTTAGTAATTACAAATTATGCTTGTTTTTGCGATTGCAACGTTATTTTAGAAACTACAGCCATTTTTAGTTTTCTTACGAATTTTGACAAAAAATGGAAATTTTATAAAAAATTTTAGTGATTACAAATTAAGCTTGTTTTTGCGATTGGAGCGTTATTTTAGAAACTGCAGCCATTTTTAGTTTTCTTGCGAATTTTGCTGAAAAGTCGAAATTTTATAAAAAATTTTAGTGATTACAAATTAAGCTTGTTTTTGCGATTGGAGCGTTATTTTAGAAACTGCAGCCACTTTTAGTTTTCTTACGAATTTTGAGAAAAAATCGAAATTTTATAAAAAATTTTAGTGATTACAAATTAAGCTTGTTTTTGCGATTGGAACGTTATTTTAGAAACTACAGCCATTTTTAGTTTTCTTACGAATTTTGACAAAAAATGGAAATTTTATAAAAAATTTTAGTCATTACAAATTATGATTGTTTTTGCGATTGTATCGTTATTTTAGAAACTGCAGCCATTTTTAGTTTTCTTGCGAATTTTGCTGAAAAGTCCAAATTTTATAAAAAATTTTAGTGATTACAAATTATGCTTGTTTTTTGCGATTGGAGCGTTATTTTGGAAACTACAGCCACTTTTAGTTTTCTATAAATTTTGCTGAAAAATCGAAATTTAATAAAAAATTTAAGTGATTACAAATTATGCTTGTTTTTGCGATTGGAGCGTTATTTTGGATTTTGATTAAAAATCGAAATTTAATAAAAAATTTTAGTGATTACAAATTATGCTTGTTTTTGCGATTGGAACGTTATTTTAGAAACTGCAGCCATTTTTAGTTTTCTTGCGAATTTTGCTGAAAAGTCGAAATTTTATAAAAATTTTAGTGATTACAAATTATGGTTGTTTTTGCGATTGGAGCGTTATTTTGGAAACTACAGCCATTTTTAGTTTTCTATAAATTTTGCTGAAAAATCGAAATTTAATAAAAAATTTAAGTGATTACAAATTATGCTTGTTTTTGCGATTGGAGCGTTATTTTGGATTTTGATTAAAAATCGAAATTTAATAAAAAATTTTAGTGATTACAAATTATGCTTGTTTTTGCGATTGGAACGTTATTTTAGAAACTGCAGCCATTTTTAGTTTTCTTGCGAATTTTGCTGAAAAGTCGAAATTTTATAAAAAATTTTAGTGATTACAAATTATGCTTGTTTTTGCGATTGCAACGTTATTTTAGAAACTACAGCCATTTTTAGTTTTCTTACGAATTTTGACAAAAAATGGAAATTTTATAAAAAATTTTAGTGATTACAAATTATGCTTGTTTTTGCGATTGTAGCGTTATTTTAGAAACTGCAGCCATTTTTAGTTTTCTTGCGAATTTTGCTGAAAAGTCGAAATTTTATAAAAAAATTTAGTGATTACAAATTATGCTTGTTTTTGCGATTGCAACGTTATTTTAGAAACTACAGCCATTTTTAGTTTTCTTACGAATTTTGACAAAAAATAAAATTTTATAAAAAATTTTAGTGATTACAAATTATGCTTGTTTTTGCGATTGTAGCGTTATTTTAGAAACTGCAGCCATTTTTAGTTTTCTTGCGAATTTTGCTGAAAAGTCGAAATTTTATAAAAAAATTTAGTGATTACAAATTATGCTTGTTTTTGCGATTGGAACGTTATTTTAGAAACTACAGAAACTTTTAGTTTTCTTGCGAATTTTGCTGAAAAGTCGAAATTTTATAAAAAAATTTAGTGATTACAAATTATGCTTGTTTTTGCGATTGGAACGTTATTTTAGAAACTACAGCCATTTTTAGTTTTCTATAAATTTTGCTGAAAAATCGAAATTTAATAAAAATTTAAGTGATTACAAATTATGCTTGTTTTTGCGATTGGAGCGTTATTTTGGAAACTACAGCCATTTTTAGTTTTCTTGCGAATTTTGCTGAAAACTCGAAATTTTATAAAAAAATTTAGTGATTAAAAATTATGCTTGTTTTTGTGATTGGAACGTTATTTTAGAAACTACAGCCATTTTTAGTTTTCTTGCGAATTTTGCTGAAAAGTCGAAATTTTATAAAAAAATTTAGTGATTAAAAATTATGCTTGTTTTTGTGATTGGAACGTTATTTTAGAAACTACAGCCATTTTTAGTTTTCTTGCGAATTTTGCTGAAAAGTCGAAATTTTATAAAAAAATTTAGTGATTACAAATTATGCTTGTTTTTGCGATTGGAACGTTATTTTAGAAACTACAGAAACTTTTAGTTTTCTTGCGAATTTTGCTGAAAAGTCGAAATTTTATAAAAAAATTTAGTGATTACAAATTATGCTTGTTTTTGCGATTGGAACGTTATTTTAGAAACTACAGAAACTTTTAGTTTTCTTGCGAATTTTGCTGAAAAGTCGAAATTTTATAAAAAAATTTAGTGATTACAAATTATGCTTGTTTTTGCGATTGGAACGTTATTTTAGAAACTACAGCCACTTTTAGTTTTCTATAAATTTTGCTGAAAAATCGAAATTTAATAAAAAATTTAAGTGATTACAAATTATGCTTGTTTTTGCGATTGGAGCGTTATTTTGGAAACTACAGCCATTTTTAGTTTTCTTGCGAATTTTGCTGAAAACTCGAAATTTTATAAAAAAATTTAGTGATTAAAAATTATGCTTGTTTTTGTGATTGGAACGTTATTTTAGAAACTACAGCCATTTTTAGTTTTCTTGCGAATTTTGCTGAAAAGTCGAAATTTTATAAAAAAATTTAGTGATTACAAATTATGCTTGTTTTTGCGATTGGAACGTTATTTTAGAAACTACAGAAACTTTTAGTTTTCTTGCGAATTTTGCTGAAAAGTCGAAATTTTATAAAAAAATTTAGTGATTACAAATTATGCTTGTTTTTGCGATTGGAACGTTATTTTAGAAACTACAGAAACTTTTAGTTTTCTTGCGAATTTTGCTGAAAAGTCGAAATTTTATAAAAAAATTTAGTGATTACAAATTATGCTTGTTTTTGTGATTGGAACGTTATTTTAGAAACTACAGCCATTTTTAGTTTTCTTGCGAATTTTGCTGAAAAGTCGAAATTTTATAAAAAATTTTAGTGATTACAAATTATACATGTTTTTGCGATTGGAGCGTTATTTTAGAAACTGCAGCCACTTTTAGTTTTCTTACGAATTTTGACAAAAAATGGAAATTTTATAAAAAATTTTAGTGATTACAAATTATGCTTGTTTTTGCGATTGTAGCGTTATTTTAGAAACTGCAGCCATTTTTAGTTTTCTTGCGAATTTTGCTGAAAAGTCAAAATTTTATAAAAAATTTTAGTGATTACAAATTAAGCTTGTTTTTGTGATTGGAACGTTATTTTAGAAACTACAGCCACTTTTAGTTTTCTTGAGAATTTTGCTGAAAAATCGAAATTTAATAAAAAATTTTAGTGATTACAAATTAAGCTTGTTTTTGCGATTGGAGCGTTATTTTAGAAACTGCAGCCACTTTTAGTTTTCTTACGAATTTTGACAAAAAATGGAAATTTTATAAAAAATTTTAGTGATTACAAATTATGCTTGTTTTTGCGATTGTAGCGTTATTTTAGAAACTGCAGCCATTTTTAGTTTTCTTGCGAATTTTGCTGAAAAGTCAAAATTTTATAAAAAATTTTAGTGATTACAAATTAAGCTTGTTTTTGCGATTGGAGCGTTATTTTAGAAACTGCAGCCATTTTTAGTTTTCTTGCAAATTTTGCTGAAAAGTCGAAATTTTATAAAAAATTTTATTGATTACAAATTAAGCTTGTTTTTGCGATTGGAGCGTTATTTTAGAAACTGCAGCCATTTTTAGTTTTCTTGCGAATTTTGCTGAAAAGTCGAAATTTTATAAAAAAATTTAGTGATTACAAATTATGCTTGTTTTTGTGATTGGAACGTTATTTTAGAAACTACAGCCATTTTTAGTTTTCTTGCGAATTTTGCTGAAAAGTCGAAATTTTATAAAAAAATTTAGTGATTACAAATTATGCTTGTTTTTGTGATTGGAACGTTATTTTAGAAACTACAGCCATTTTTAGTTTTCTTGCGAATTTTTCTGAAAAGTCGAAATTTTATAAAAAATTTTAGTGATTACAAATTAAGCTTGTTTTTGCGATTGGAGCGTTATTTTAGAAACTGCAGCCACTTTTAGTTTTCTTGAGAATTTTGCTGAAAAATCGAAATTTAATAAAAAATTTTAGTGATTACAAATTATGCTTGTTTTTGCGATTGGAGCGTTATTTTAGAAACTGCAGCCACTTTTAGTTTTCTTACGAATTTTGATTAAAAATAGAAATTTAATAAAAAATTTTAGTGATTACAAATTATGCTTGTTTTTGCGATTGCAACGTTATTTTAGAAACTACAGCCATTTTTAGTTTTCTTACGAATTTTGACAAAAAATGGAAATTTTATAAAAAATTTTAGTGATTACAAATTATGCTTGTTTTTGCGATTGTAGCGTTATTTTAGAAACTGCAGCCATTTTTAGTTTTCTTGCGAATTTTGCTGAAAAGTCGAAATTTTATAAAAAATTTTAGTGATTACAAATTAAGCTTGTTTTTGCGATTGGAGCGTTATTTTAGAAACTGCAGCCACTTTTAGTTTTCTTACGAATTTTGATAAAAAATCGAAATTTTATAAAAAATTTTAGTGATTACAAATTAAGCTTGTTTTTGCGATTGGAACGTTATTTTAGAAACTACAGCCATTTTTAGTTTTCTTACGAATTTTGACAAAAAATGGAAATTTTATAAAAAATTTTAGTGATTACAAATTATGCTTGTTTTTGCGATTGTAGCGTTATTTTAGAAACTGCAGCCATTTTTAGTTTTCTTACGAATTTTGACAAAAATGGAAATTTTATAAAAAATTTTAGTGATTACAAATTATGCTTGTTTTTGCGATTGGAGCGTTATTTTGGAAACTACAGCCACTTTTAGTTTTCTATAAATTTTGCTGAAAAATCGAAATTTAATAAATAATTTAAGTGATTACAAATTATGCTTGTTTTTGCGATTGGAGCGTTATTTTGGAAACTACAGCCACTTTTAGTTTTCTTACAATTTTGATTAAAAATCGAAATTTAATAAAAAATTTTAGTGATTACAAATTATGCTTGTTTTTGCGATTGCAACGTTATTTTAGAAACTACTGCCATTTTTAGTTTTCTTGCGAATTTTGATAAAAAATCGAAATTTTATAAAAAAATTTAGTGATTACAAATTAAGCTTGTTTTTGCGATTGGAGCGTTATTTTAGAAACTGCAGCCATTTTTAGTTTTCTTGCGAATTTTGCTGAAAAGTCGAAATTTTATAAAAAATTTTAGTGATTACAAATTATGCTTGTTTTTGCGATTGGAGCGTTATTTTAGAAGCTACAGCCACTTTTAGTTTTCTTGCGAATTTTGCTGAAAAGTCGAAATTTTATAAAAAATTAGTGATTACAAATTATGCTTGTTTTTGCGATTAGAACGTTATTTTAGAAACTACAGCCATTTTTAGTTTTCTTGCGAATTTTGCTGAAAAGTCGAAATTTTATAAAAAATTTTAGTGGTTACAAATTATGCTTGTTTTTGCGATTGGAACGTTATTTGAGAAACTGCAGCCATTTTTAGTTTTCTTGCGAATTTTGCTGAAAAGTCGAAATTTATAAAAAATTTTAGTGATTACAAATTATGCTTGTTTTTGCGATTGGAACGTTATTTTGGAAACTACAGCCATTTTTAGTTTTCTTGCGAATTTTGCTGAAAAGTCGAAATTTTATAAAAAATTTTAGTGATTACAAATTATGCTTGTTTTTGCGATTGGAGCGTTATTTTGGAAACTACAGCCACTTTTAGTTTTCTTACGAATTTTGACAAAAATCTAAATTTCATAAAAGATTTTAGTGGTTACAAATTATGCTTGTTTTTGCGATTGCAACGTTTTTTAGAAACTACAGCCATTTTTAGTTTTCTTGCGAATTTTGATAAAAATCGAAATTTTATAAAAAATTTTAGTGATTACAAATTATGCTTGTTTTTGCGATTGGAGCGTTATTTTGGAAACTACAGCCATTTTTAGTTTTCTTACGAATTTTGATTAAAAATCGAAATTTTATAAAAAAATTTAGTGATTACAAATTATGCTTGTTTTTGCGATTGGAGCGTTATTTTGGAAACTACAGCCACTTTTAGTTTTCTTACGAATTTTTGACAAAAATCGAAATTTCATAAAAGATTTTAGTGGTTACAAATTATGCTTGTTTTTGCGATTGCAACGTTTTTTAGAAACTACAGCCATTTTTAGTTTTCTTGCGAATTTTGATAAAAATCGAAATTTTATAAAAAAATTTTAGTGATTACAAATTATGCTTGTTTTTGCGATTGGAGCGTTATTTTGGAAACTACAGCCATTTTTAGTTTTCTTACGAATTTTGATTAAAAATCGAAATTTTATAAAAAATTTTAGTGATTACAAATTATGCTTGTTTTTGCGATTGGAGCGTTATTTTAGAAACTACAGCCATTTTTAGTTTTCTTACGAATTTTGCTGAAAAGTCGAAATTTAATAAAAAATTTAGTGATTACAAATTATGCTTGTTTTTGCGATTGGAGCGTTATTTTAGAAACTACAGCCATTTTTAGTTTTCTTACGAATTTTGATTAAAAATCGAAATTTTATAAAAAATTTTAGTGATTACAAATTATGCTTGTTTTTGCGATTGGAGCGTTATTTTAGAAACTACAGCCATTTTTAGTTTTCTTGCGAATTTTGTTGAAAAGTCGAAATTTTATAAAAAAATTTGTGATTACAAATTATGCTTGTTTTTGCGATTGGAACGTTATTTGGGAAACTACACCCATTTTTAGTTTTCTTACGAATTTTGATTAAAATCGAAATTTTATAAAAAATTTAGCGATTACAAATTATGCTTGTTTTTGCGATTGGAGCGTATGTTTTGGAAACTACAGCCATTTTTAGTTTTCTTACGAATTTTGATTAAAAATCGAAATTTTATAAAAATTTAGTGATTACAAAATATGCTTGTTTTTGCGATTGGAAGCGTTATTTAGAAACTACAGCCATTTTTAATTTTTCTTACGAATTTTGCTAAAAAGTCGAAATTTTATAAAAAATTTTAGTGATTACAAATTATGCCATTTTTAGTTTTCTTACGAATTTTTGATTTAAAAATCGAAATTTTATAAAAAATTTTAGTGATTACAAATTATGTTTGTTTTTTGCGATTGGAGCGTTTATTTAAGAAACTACAACCATTTTTAGTTTTCTTACCAATTTTGCTTAAAATCGAAATTTTATAAAAAATTTTAGTGATTACAAATTATGCTTGTTTTTGCGATTGGAGCGTTATTTTAGAAACTACAGCCATTTTTAGTTTTCTTACGAATTTTGATTAAAAATCGAAATTTTATAAAAAATTTTAGTGATTACAAATTATGCTTGTTTTTGCGATTGGAGCGTTATTTTAGAAACTACAGCCATTTTTAGTTTTCTTACGAATTTTGATGAAAAGTCGAAATTTTATAAAAAAATTTTAGTGATTACAAATTTTGCTTGTTTTTGCGATTGGAGCGTTATTTTAGAAACTACAGCCATTTTTAGTTTTCTTACGAATTTTGATTAAAATCGAAATTTTATAAAAAATTTTAGTGATTACAAATTATGCTTGTTTTTGCGATTGGAGCGTTATTTTAGAAACTACAGCCATTTTTAGTTTTCTTACGAATTTTGCTGAAAAGTCGAAATTTTATAAAAAATTTAGTGATTACAAATTATGCTTGTTTTTGCGATTGGAGCGTTATTTTGGAAACTACAGCCATTTTTAGTTTTCTTACGAATTTTGCATTAAAAATCGAAATTTTATAAAAAATTTAGTGATTACAAATTATGCTTGTTTTTGCGATTGGAGCGTTATTTTAGGAAACTACAGCCATTTTTAGTTTTCTTACGAATTTTGATTAAAAATCGAAATTTTATAAAAAATTTAGTGATTACAAATTATGCTTGTTTTTGCGATTGGAGCGTTATTTTAGAAACTACAGCCATTTTTAGTTTTCTTGCGAATTTTGATAAAAATCGAAATTTTATAAAAAAATTTTAGTGATTACAAATTATGCTTGTTTTTGCGATTGGAGCGTTATTTTGGAAACTACAGCCATTTTTAGTTTTCTTACGAATTTTGATTAAAAATCGAAATTTATAAAAAAATTTTAGTGATTACAAATTATGCTTGTTTTTGCGATTGGAGCGTTATTTTGGAAACTACAGCCATTTTTAGTTTTCTTACGAATTTTGATTAAAAATCGAAATTTTATAAAAAATTTTAGTGATTACAAATTATGCTTGTTTTTGCGATTGGAGCGTTATTTTGGAAACTACAGCCATTTTTAGTTTTCTTACGAATTTTGATAAAAATCGAAATTTTATAAAAAAATTTTAGTGATTACAAATTTTGCTTGTTTTTGCGATTGGAGCGTTATTTTAGAAACTACAGCCATTTTTAGTTTTCTTGCGAATTTTGATAAAAATCGAAATTTTATAAAAAATTTTAGTGATTACAAATTATGCTTGTTTTTGCGATTGGAGCGTTATTTTAGAAACTACAGCCATTTTTAGTTTTCTTACGAATTTTGATTAAAAATCGAAATTTATAAAAAAATTTAGTGATTACAAATTATGCTTGTTTTTGCGATTGGAGCGTTATTTTGGAAACTACAGCCATTTTTAGTTTTCTTACGAATTTTGATTAAAAATCGAAATTTTATAAAAAAATTTAGTGATTACAAATTATGCTTGTTTTTGCGATTGGAGCGTTATTTTAGAAACTACAGCCATTTTTAGTTTTCTTACGAATTTTGCTGAAAATCGAAATTTTATAAAAAATTTTAGTGATTACAAATTATGCTTGTTTTTGCGATTGGAGCGTTATTTTGGAAACTACAGCCATTTTTAGTTTTCTTACGAATTTTGATTAAAAATCGAAATTTTATAAAAATTTTAGTGATTACAAATTATGCTTGTTTTTGCGATTGGAGCGTTATTTTAGAAACTACAGCCATTTTTAGTTTTCTTACGAATTTTGCTGAAAAGTCGAAATTTTATAAAAAATTTAGTGATTACAAATTTGCTTGTTTTTGCGATTGGAGCGTTATTTTAGAAACTACAGCCATTTTTAGTTTTCTTACGAATTTTGCTGAAAAGTCGAAATTTTATAAAAAATTTTAGTGATTACAAATTATGCTTGTTTTTGCGATTGGAGCGTTATTTTAGAAACTACAGCCATTTTTAGTTTTCTTACGAATTTTGCTGAAAAGTCGAAATTTATAAAAATTTTAGTGATTACAAATTATGCTTGTTTTTGCGATTGGAGCGTTATTTTGGAAACTACAGCCATTTTTAGTTTTCTTACGAATTTTGATTAAAAATCGAAATTTTATAAAAAATTTAGTGATTAAAAATTATGCTTGTTTTTGCGATTGGAGCGTTATTTTAGAAACTACAGCCATTTTTAATTTTCTTACGAATTTTGCTAAAAAGTCGAAATTTTATAAAAAATTTTAGTGATTACAAATTATGCTTGTTTTTGCGATTGGAGCGTTATTTTAGAAACTACAGCCATTTTTAGCTCTCTTACGAATTTTGATTAAAAATCGAAACTTAATAAAAAAAATTTGTGATTACAAATTATGCTTGTTTTTGCGATTGGAACGTTATTTTGGAAACTACAGCCATTTTTAGTTTCTTACGAATTTTGATTAAAATCGAAACTTAATAAAAATTTAGTGATTACAAATTATGCTTGTTTTTGCGATTGGAGCGTTATTTTGGAAACTACAGCCATTTTTAGTTTTCTTACGAATTTTGATTAAAAATCGAAATTTTATAAAAATTTAGTGATTACAAATTATGCTTGTTTTTGCGATTGGAGCGTTATTTTGGAAACTACAGCCATTTTTAGTTTTCTTACGAATTTTGATTAAAAATCGAAATTTTATAAAAATTTTAGTGATTACAAATTATGCTTGTTTTTGCGATTGGAGCGTTATTTTGGAAACTACAGCCATTTTTAGTTTTCTTACGAATTTTGATTAAAAATCGAAATTTTATAAAAATTTTAGTGATTACAAATTATGCTTGTTTTTGCGATTGGAGCGTTATTTTGGAAACTACAGCCATTTTTAGTTTTCTTACGAATTTTGATTAAAAATCGAAATTTTATAAAAAATTTTAGTGATTACAAATTATGCTTGTTTTTGCGATTGGAGCGTTATTTTGGAAACTACAGCCATTTTTAGTTTTCTTACGAATTTTGCTGAAAAGTCGAAATTTTATAAAAAATTTAGTGATTACAAATTATGCTTGTTTTTGCGATTGGAGCGTTATTTTGGAAACTACAGCCATTTTTAGTTTTCTTACGAATTTTGCTTAAAATCGAAATTTTATAAAAATTTTAGTGATTACAAATTATGCTTGTTTTTGCGATTGGAGCGTTATTTTAGAAACTACAGCCATTTTTAGTTTTCTTACGAATTTTGCTGAAAAGTCGAAATTTTATAAAAAATTTAGTGATTACAAATTATGCTTGTTTTTGCGATTGGAGCGTTATTTTAGAAACTACAGCCATTTTTAGTTTTCTTACGAATTTTGCTGAAAAGTCGAAATTTTATAAAAAATTTTAGTGATTACAAATTATGCTTGTTTTTGCGATTGGAGCGTTATTTTGGAAACTACAGCCATTTTTAGTTTTCTTACGAATTTTGATTAAAAATCGAAATTTTATAAAAAATTTTAGTGATTACAAATTATGCTTGTTTTTGCGATTGGAGCGTTATTTTAGAAACTACAGCCATTTTTAGTTTTCTTACGAATTTTGCTAAAAAGTCGAAATTTTATAAAAAATTTAGTGATTACAAATTATGCTTGTTTTTGCGATTGGAGCGTTATTTTGGAAACTACAGCCATTTTTAGTTTTCTTACGAATTTTGCTGAAAAGTCGAAATTTTATAAAAAATTTTAGTGATTACAAATTATGCTTGTTTTTGCGATTGGAGCGTTATTTTGGAAACTACAGCCATTTTTAGTTTTCTTACGAATTTTGATTAAAAATCGAAATTTTATAAAAAATTTTAGTGATTACAAATTATGCTTGTTTTTGCGATTGGAGCGTTATTTTAGAAACTACAGCCATTTTTAGTTTTCTTACGAATTTTGCTGAAAAGTCGAAATTTTATAAAAAATTTTAGTGATTACAAATTATGCTTGTTTTTGCGATTGGAGCGTTATTTTGGAAACTACAGCCATTTTTAGTTTTCTTACGAATTTTGATTAAAAATCGAAATTTTATAAAAAATTTTAGTGATTACAAATTATGCTTGTTTTTGCGATTGGAGCGTTATTTTAGAAACTACAGCCATTTTTAGTTTTCTTACGAATTTTGCTAAAAAGTCGAAATTTTATAAAAAATTTTAGTGATTACAAATTATGCTTGTTTTTGCGATTGGAGCGTTATTTTAGAAACTACAGCCATTTTTAGTTTTCTTACGAATTTTGCTGAAAAGTCGAAATTTTATAAAAATTTTAGTGATTACAAATTATGCTTGTTTTTGCGATTGGAGCGTTATTTTAGAAACTACAGCCATTTTTAGTTTTCTTACGAATTTTGATTAAAAATCGAAATTTTATAAAAAATTTTAGTGATTACAAATTATGCTTGTTTTTGCGATTGGAGCGTTATTTTAGAAACTACAGCCATTTTTAGTTTTCTTACGAATTTTGATAAAAATCGAAATTTATAAAAAAATTTAGTGATTACAAATTATGCTTGTTTTTGCGATTGGAACGTTATTTTGGAAACTACAGCCATTTTTAGTTTTCTTACGAATTTTGATTAAAAATCGAAATTTTATAAAAAAATTTAGTGATTACAAATTATGCTTGTTTTTGCGATTGGAGCGTTATTTTGGAAACTACAGCCATTTTTAGTTTTCTTACGAATTTTGATTAAAAATCGAAATTTTATAAAAAATTTTAGTGATTACAAATTTGCTTGTTTTTGCGATTGGAGCGTTATTTTGGAAACTACAGCCATTTTTAGTTTTCTTACGAATTTTGATTAAAAATCGAAATTTTATAAAAAATTTAGTGATTACAAATTATGCTTGTTTTTGCGATTGGAGCGTTATTTTGGAAACTACAGCCATTTTTAGTTTTCTTACGAATTTTGATTAAAAATCGAAATTTTATAAAAAATTTTAGTGATTACAAATTATGCTTGTTTTTGCGATTGGAGCGTTATTTTAGAAACTACAGCCATTTTTAGTTTTCTTACGAATTTTGATTAAAAATCGAAATTTTATAAAAAATTTTAGTGATTACAAATTATGCTTGTTTTTGCGATTGGAGCGTTATTTTGGAAACTACAGCCATTTTTAGTTTTCTTACGAATTTTGATTAAAAATCGAAATTTTATAAAAAATTTTAGTGATTACAAATTTGCTTGTTTTTGCGATTGGAGCGTTATTTTAGAAACTACAGCCATTTTTAGTTTTCTTGCGAATTTTGATAAAAATCGAAATTTTATAAAAAATTTTAGTGATTACAAATTATGCTTGTTTTTGCGATTGGAGCGTTATTTTAGAAACTACAGCCATTTTTAGTTTTCTTACGAATTTTGATTAAAAATCGAAATTTTATAAAAAATTTAGTGATTACAAATTATGCTTGTTTTTGCGATTGGAGCGTTATTTTAGGAAACTACAGCCATTTTAGTTTTCTTGCGAATTTTGATAAAAATCGAAATTTTATAAAAAATTTTAGTGATTACAAATTTGCTTGTTTTTGCGATTGGAGCGTTATTTTGGAAACTACAGCCATTTTTAGTTTTCTTACGAATTTTGATTAAAAATCGAAATTTTATAAAAAAATTTAGTGATTACAAATTATGCTTGTTTTTGCGATTGGAGCGTTATTTTGGAAACTACAGCCATTTTTAGTTTTCTTACGAATTTTGATTAAAAATCGAAATTTTATAAAAAATTTTAGTGATTACAAATTTGCTTGTTTTTGCGATTGGAGCGTTATTTTGGAAACTACAGCCATTTTTAGTTTTCTTACGAATTTTGATTAAAATCGAAATTTTATAAAAATTTTAGTGATTACAAATTATGCTTGTTTTTGCGATTGGAGCGTTATTTTAGAAACTACAGCCATTTTTAGTTTTCTTGCGAATTTTGATAAAAATCGAAATTTTATAAAAAATTTAGTGATTACAAATTATGCTTGTTTTTGCGATTGGAGCGTTATTTTAGAAACTACAGCCATTTTTAGTTTTCTTACGAATTTTGATTAAAAATCGAAATTTTATAAAAAATTTTAGTGATTACAAATTATGCTTGTTTTGCGATTGGAGCGTTATTTTGGAACTACAGCCATTTTTAGTTTTCTTACGAATTTTGATTAAAAATCGAAATTTTATAAAAAATTTAGTGATTACAAATTTGCTTGTTTTTGCGATTGGAGCGTTATTTTGGAAACTACAGCCATTTTTAGTTTTCTTACGAATTTTGATTAAAAATCGAAATTTTATAAAAAATTTAGTGATTACAAATTATGCTTGTTTTGCGATTGGAGCGTTATTTGGAAACTACAGCCATTTTTAGTTTTCTTGCGAATTTTGATAAAAATCGAAATTTTATAAAAAAATTTTAGTGATTACAAATTATGCTTGTTTTTGCGATTGGAGCGTTATTTTAGAAACTACAGCCATTTTTAGTTTTCTTGCGAATTTTGCATAAAAATCGAAATTTTATAAAAAATTTAGTGATTACAAATTATGCTTGTTTTTGCGATTGGAGCGTTATTTTAGAAACTACAGCCATTTTTAGTTTTCTTGCGAATTTTGCTAAAAAGTCGAAATTTTATAAAAAATTTTAGTGATTACAAATTATGCTTGTTTTTGCGATTGGAGCGTTATTTTAGAAACTACAGCCATTTTTAGTTTCTTACGAATTTTGCTGAAAAGTCGAAATTTATAAAAAATTTAGTGATTACAAATTATGCTTGTTTTTGCGATTGGAGCGTTATTTTAGAAACTACAGCCATTTTTAGTTTTCTTACGAATTTTGATTAAAAATCGAAATTTTATAAAAATTTTAGTGATTACAAATTATGCTTGTTTTTGCGATTGGAGCGTTATTTTGGAAACTACAGCCATTTTTTAGTTTTCTTACGAATTTGCTGAAAAATCGAAATTTTATAAAAAATTTAGTGATTACAAATTATGCTTGTTTTTGCGATTGGAGCGTTATTTTAGAAACTACAGCCATTTTTAGTTTTCTTACGAATTTTGACTGAAAAGTCGAAATTTATAAAAATTTTAGTGATTACAAATTATGCTTGTTTTTGCGATTGGAGCGTTATTTTGGAAACTACAGCCATTTTTAGTTTTCTTACGAATTTTGATTAAAAATCGAAATTTTATAAAAAATTTTAGTGATTACAAATTATGCTTGTTTTTGCGATTGGAGCGTTATTTTGGAAACTACAGCCCATTTTTAGTTTCTTACGAATTTTGATTAAAAATCGAAATTTTATAAAAAATTTTAGTGATTACAAATTTTGCTTCTTTTTGCGATTGGAGCGTTATTTTGGAAACTACAGCCATTTTTAGTTTCCTTACGAATTTTGATAAAAAATCGAAATTTTATAAAAAAGTTTAGTGATTACAAATTATGCTTGTTTTTGCGATTGGAGCGTTATTTTAGAAACTACAACCATTTTTAATTTTCTTACGAATTTTGCTGAAAAGTCGAAATTTATAAAAAATTTTAGTGATTACAAATTATGCTGTTTTTGCGATTGGAGCGTTATTTTAGAAACTACAGCCATTTTTATTTTCTTACGAATTTGATTAAAAATCGAAATTTATAAAAAATTTAGTGATTACAAATTATGCTTGTTTTTGCGATTGGAGCGTTATTTTAGAAACTACAGCCATTTTTAGTTTTCTTACGATTTTGATTAAAAATCGAAATTTTATAAAAATTTTAGTGATTACAAATTATGCTTGTTTTGCGATTGGAGCGTTATTTTAGAAACTACAGCCATTTTTAGTTTTCTTACGAATTTGCTGAAAAGTCGAAATTTTATAAAAAATTTTAGTGATTACAAATTATGCTTGTTTTTGCGATTGGAGCGTTATTTAGGAAACTACAGCCATTTTTAGTTTTTTACGAATTTTGCATAAAAATCGAAATTTATAAAAAATTTTAGTGATTACAAATTATGCTTCTTTTTGCGATTGGAGCGTTATTTTATGAAACTACAGCCATTTTTAGTTTTCTTATGAATTTTGATTAAAAATCGAAATTTTATAAAAAATTTTAGTGATTACAAATTATGCTCGTTTTTGCGATTGGAGCGTTATTTTAGAAACTACAGCCATTTTTATTTTCTTACGAATTTGCTGAAAAGTCGAAATTTTATAAAAATTTTAGTGATTACAAATTATGCTTGTTTTGCGATTTGGAGCGTTATTTTAGAAACTACAGCCATTTTTATTTTCTTACGAATTCTGTGAAAAGTCGAAATTTTATAAAAAATTTTAGTGATTACAATTATGCTTCTTTTTGCGATTGGAGCGTTATTTTGAAACTACAGCCATTTTTAGTTTTCTTATGAATTTGATTAAAAATCGAAATTTTTATAAAAAATTTTAGTGATTACAAATTATGCTTGTTTTTGCGATTGGAGCGTTATTTTAGAAACTACAGCCATTTTAATTTCTTACGAATTCTGCTGAAAAGTCGAAATTTTATAAAAATTTTAGTGATTACAAATTTATGCTTGTTTTTGCGATTGGAGCGTTATTTTAGAAACTACAGCCATTTTTAGTTTTCTTACGAATTTGCATTAAAATCGAAATTTAAGAAAAAATTTTAGTGATTACAAATTATGCTTGTTTTTGCGATTGGAGCGTTATTTTAGAAACTACAGCCATTTTTAGTTTTTCTTACGAATTTTGATTAAAAGTCGAAATTTAAGAAAAAATTTTAGTGATTACAAATTTTGCTTGTTTTTGCGATTGAGCGTTATTTTTGAATCTACAGCCATTTTTAGTTTTCTTACGAATTTTGCTAAAAGTCGAAATTTTATAAAAAATTTTAGTGATTACAAATTATGCTTCTTTTTGCGATTGAGCGTTATTTTAGAAACTACAGCCATTTTTAGTTTTCTTACGAATTTTGATTAAAAATCGAAATTTTATAAAAAAATTTAGTGATTACAAATTATGCTTGTTTTTGCGATTGGAGCGTTATTTTGGAAACTACAGCCATTTTTAGTTTCTTACGAATTTTGCTAAAAAGTCGAAATTTATAAAAAATTTTAGTGATTACAAATTATGCATGTTTTTGCGATTGGAGCGTTATTTTAGAAACTACAGCCATTTTAGTTTTCTTACGAATTTTGCTGAAAAGTCGAAATTTAATAAAAAAATTTAGTGATTACAAATTATGCTTGTTTTTGCGATTGGAGCGTTATTTTGGAAACTACGCCATTTTTAGTTTTTCTTACGAATTTTGATAAAAATCGAAATTTAAGAAAAATTTTAGTGATTACAAATTATGCTTGGTTTTTGCGATTGGAGCGTTATTTGGAAACTTACAGCCATTTTTAGTTTTCTTACTAATTTTGATTAAAAATCGAAATTTTATAAAAAATTTTAGTGATTACAAATTTGCTTGTTTTTGCGATTGGAGCGTTATTTTGGAAACTACAGCCATTTTTAGTTTTCTTACGAATTTTGCTGAAAAGTCGAAATTTTATAAAAAATTTTAGTGATTACAAATTTGCTTGTTTTTGCGATTGGAGCGTTATTTTGGAAACTACAGCCATTTTTAGTTTTCTTACGAATTTTGATTAAAAATCGAAATTTAATAAAAAATTTTAGTGATTACAAATTATGCTTGTTTTTGCGATTGGAGCGTTATTTTGGAAACTACCAGCCATTTTTAGTTTTCTTACGAATTTTGATTAAAAATCGAAATTTAATAAAAAATTTAGTGATTACAAATTTTGCTTGTTTTTGCGATTGGAGCGTTTATTTTGGAAACTACAGCCATTTTTAGTTTTCTTACGAATTTTGCTGAAAATCGAAATTTTATAAAAATTTTAGTGATTACAAATTGCTTGTTTTTGCGATTGGAGCGTTATTTTGGAAACTACAGCCATTTTTAGTTTTTCTTACGAATTTTGATTAAAAATCGAAATTTTATAAAAAATTTTAGTGATTACAAATTATGCTTGTTTTTGCGATTGGAGCGTTATTTTGGAAACTACAGCCATTTTTAGTTTTCTTACGAATTTTGCTGAAAAGTCGAAATTTTATAAAAAATTTTAGTGATTACAAATTATGCTTGTTTTTGCGATTGGAGCGTTATTTTGGAAACTACAGCCATTTTTAGTTTTCTTACGAATTTTGATTAAAAATCGAAATTTTATAAAAAATTTTAGTGATTACAAATTATGCTTGTTTTTGCGATTGGAGCGTTATTTTAGAAACTACAGCCATTTTTAGTTTTCTTACGAATTTTGCTGAAAAATCGAAATTTATAAAAAATTTTAGTGATTACAAATTATGCTTGTTTTGCGATTGGAGCGTTATTTTGGAAACTACAGCCATTTTTAGTTTTCTTACGAATTTTGATTAAAAATCGAAATTTTATAAAAAATTTTAGTGATTACAAATTATGCTTGTTTTTGCGATTGGAGCGTTATTTTAGAAACTACAGCCATTTTTAAGTTTTCTTACGAATTTTGCTAAAAAAGTCGAAATTTTATAAAAAATTTTAGTGATTACAAATTATGCTTGTTTTTTGCGATTGGAAAGTTATTTTAGAAACTACAGCCATTTTTAGTTTTCTTACGAATTTTGCTAAAAAGTCGAAATTTTATAAAAAATTTTAGTGATTACAAATTATGCTTGTTTTTGCGATTGGAGCGTTATTTTAGAAACTACAGCCATTTTTAGTTTTCTTACGAATTTTGCTGAAAAGTCGAAATTTTATAAAAATTTTGATTACAAATTTGCTTGTTTTGCGATTGGAGCGTTATTTTGGAAACTACAGCCATTTTTAGTTTTCTTACGAATTTTGATTAAAAAATCGAAATTTTATAAAAAATTTTAGTGATTACAAATTATGCTTGTTTTTGCGATTGGAGCGTTATTTTGGAAACTACAGCATTTTTAGTTTTCTTACGAATTTTGCTTAAAAATCGAAATTTTATAAAAAATTTTAGTGATTACAAATTATGCTTGTTTTTTGCGATTGGAGCGTTATTTTGGAAACTACAGCCATTTTTAGTTTCTGTACGAATTTTGATGAAAAGTCGAAATTTTATAAAAAAAATTTTGTGCGATGGAGCGTTATTTTGAAACTACAGCCATTTTTAGTTTCTTACGAATTTTGATTAAAAATCGAAATTTTATAAAAAATTTTAGTGATTACAAATTATGCTTGTTTTTGCGATTGGAGCGTTATTTTAGAAACTACAGCCATTTTTAGGTTTTCTTTACGAATTTTGCTGAAAAATCGAAATTTTATAAAAAATTTTTAGTGATTACAAATTATGCTTGTTTTTTGCGATTGGAGCGTTATTTTGGAAACTACAGCCATTTTTAGTTTTCTTACGAATTTGATTAAAAATCGAAATTTAATAAAAAATTTTAGTGACTACAAATTTTGCTTGTTTTTGCGATTGGAGCGTTATTTTAGAAACTACAGCCATTTTAGTTTTCCTACGAATTTTGATAAAAAATCGAAATTTTATAAAAAATTTTAGTGATTACAAATTATGCTTGTTTTGCGATTGGAGCATTATTTTGGAAACTACAGCCAATTTTTAGTTTTCTTACGAATTTTGATAAAAAATCGAAATTTTATAAAAAATTTAGTGATTACAAATTTTGCTTTTTTTTTGCGATTGGAGCGTTATTTTGGAAACTACAGCCATTTTTAGTTTCCTACGAATTTTGCTAAAAATCGAAATTTTATAAAAAATTTTAGTGATTACAAATTATGCTTGTTTTTTGCGATTGGAGCGTTATTTTAGAAACTACAGCCATTTTTAGTTTTCTTACGAATTTGATTAAAAATCGAAATTTATAAAAAATTTTAGTGATTACAAATTATGCTTGTTTTTACGATTGGAAGTTATTTTGGAAACTACAGCCATTTTTAGTTTTCTTACGGATTTTGCTTAAAAATCGAAATTTTATAAAAAAATTTAGTGATTACAAATTATGCTTGTTTTTGCGATTGGAGCGTTATTTTGGAAACTACAGCCATTTTTAGTTTTCTTACGAATTTTGATTGAAAGTCGAAATTTTATAAAAATAAAATTTTTGCGATTGGAGCGTTATTTTGGAAACTACAGCCATTTTTAGTTTTCTTACGAATTTGATTAAAATCGAAATTTTATAAAAAATTTTAGTGATTACAAATTTGCTTGTTTTTGCGATTGGAGCGTTATTTTAGAAACTACAGCCATTTTTTAGTTTTCTTACGAATTTTGCTGAAAAATCGAAATTTTATAAAAAATTTAGTGATTACAAATTATGCTTGTTTTTGCGATTGGAGCGTTATTTTGGAACTACAGCCATTTTTAGTTTTCTGACGAATTTTGATGAAAAGTCGAAATTTTTATAAAAAATATTTTGCGATTGGAGCGTTATTTTGGAAACTACAGCCATTTTTAGTTTTCTTACGAATTTTGATTAAAAATCGAAATTTTATAAAAAATTTTAGTGATTACAAATTATGCTTGTTTTTGCGATTGGAGCGTTATTTTGAAACTACAGCCATTTTTAGTTTTCTTACGAATTTTGATGAAAAAGTCGAATTTTAAAAAAATTTTAGTGATTACAAATTATGCTTGTTTTTGCGATTGGAGCGTTATTTTAGAAACTACAGCCATTTTAGTTTTCTTACGAATTTTGCTAAAAATCGAAATTTTATAAAAAATTTTAGTGATTACAAATTATGCTTGTTTTTGCGATTGAGCGTTATTTTGAAACTACAGCCATTTTAGTTTTCTTACGAATTTTTAAAAAGTCGAATTTTATAAAAATTTTAGTGATTACAAATTATGCTTCTTTTTGCGATTGGAGCGTTATTTTAGAAACTACAGCCATTTTTAGTTTTCTTACGAATTTTGATTAAAAATCGAAATTTTATAAAAAATTTTAGTGATTACAAATTATGCTTGTTTTTGCGATTGGAGCGTTATTTTAGAAACTACAGCCATTTTAGTTCTACGAATTTTGATTAAAAATCGAAATTTTATAAAAAATTTTAGTGATTACAAATTATGCTGTTTTTGCGATTGGAGCGTATATTTAACTACAGCCATTTTAGTTTTCTTATACATTTTGATTAAAAATCGAAATTTAAAAAAATTTTAGTGATTACAAATTATGCTTGTTTTTGCGATTGGAGCGTTATTTTAGAAACTACAGCCATTTTTAGTTTTCTTACGAATTTTGATGAAAATCGAAATTTAATAAAAAATTTTAGTGATTACAAATTATGCTTTTGCGATTGGAGCGTTATTTTGGAACTACAGCCATTTTTTTTTTACGAATTTTGCTGAAAAGTCGAAATTTTATAAAAAATTTTAGTGATTACAAATGTTTTTTGCGATTGGAGCGTTATTTAGAAAACTACAGCCATTTTTAGTTTTCTTACGAATTTGATTAAAAATCGAAATTTTATAAAAATTAGTGATTACAATTTTGCTTGTTTTTGCGATTGAGCGTTATTTTAGAAACTACAGCCATTTTTAGTTTTCTTACGAATTTTGCTAAGTCGAAATTTTATAAAAATAGTGATTACAAATTATGCTTGTTTTTGCGATTGGAGCTTTTTAGAAACTACAGCCATTTAGTTTCTTACGAATTTGATTGAAAAATCGAAATTTTATA